>PVHX01015406.1:0-46832 GCA_004024805.1 Geosciurus inauris
CTTCAACAGATGAATGGATAAAGAAAATGTGCTTTATATACACAATGGAGTTTTACTCAGCCATAAAGTAGAATGACATTGTGGCATTTGCTGATAAATGAAAGAAACTGGAGACTAGCATGCTAATTGACATAAGCAAGTCCCCAAAAGACAAAGGACAGATATTTTCTCTGATATGTGGAAGCTAATCCAAAATAAAGGGAAGATGATAAAAAAGAGAGAGAAAAGGAAAGAAAACAAGGAAGGAAGGAAGGAAGGAAGGAAGGAAGGAAGGAAGGAAGGAAGGAAGGAAAGGGAGGGAGATAGAAAGGCAAAAAAGAAAAGAGGCGAGAAGGAATTTCATCAAAATGGAGGAAAGATCAATAGAGTAGATGAAAGATCAGTAGAGGAGGAGGAAGAAGGGACAGGAAAAGGGAAGAAGAATGGAATTATTCTGACTGAATTTTCCTATGTGCATACATGGATGTGGAATAGTGGAAAAAAGTATACTGTAAATAAATTGAAAAAGGATTGGCAGAAGATAGGAAGGGAGCAGGGGGCAAGGGAGAAGTGCTGGGAACTGAATGGGAGCAGGGTAAGTTACTTGCTTTTGTGATTGTCAAGGTGTATCCTGCTGTTGTATCATAACTAGAAAGAGTTTTTAAAAATTTAATGTATTAAATATTATATTTAAGTGGCTATCAGATATATTTCAAATGTAAACTATCTCATTTCTATGTATCATTCATTTCACCACTTAGTCTTTGCCCTTTCCCTCTATGTTCTACTTCTCCACTCTCTCTCTCCTTTCAGGACATGCATACATACATGCATGCACACACACACATGCACACTAGCAAGAACTTTTTCTATGATTATTTGAAAGACTTTATTTAGAATACTGTAGACTGAAAACAAAAAGAAAAATGTAAAGAGATTGTTTTTATACCCCTTGCTGTCACACAGGTATAACCTCTCCCTTGATCAAAATTTTCTACCAGAGTGAGGCTTCATATAATTAAGGAAACTACACTGACAACTATATACCCAAAGTACATAGTTGACATTAGAGCTTACCATTGGTGTTGTATATTCTATGGTTTTGGAAAAATATTTCATGACATGTATCCAAATTGTAGTATCATACAAAGCATTTTCACTGCCTTGAGTGTCCTCTCTGGTCGGCCTATTCATCTTCCATCCAATTCTAAATCCTTGGAAAATACTGAACTTTTTACTCTCTCTATAGTATTATCTCTTCAAGATTTCTTTATAATCGGAATCACATATTATAAAACTTTTCCTATTGGTATCTTTCACTTGGTCATATATACTTAAGTTTCCTCCATGTCTTTTTGTAGATAGAAAACTTATTTATTCTTAGATATTAATACTATTCCTTCGGATGTACCAGAGTTTGCTTAATTAATGACATTTTCTCCTTTATGTTTGTTGGTTTTGATTATTCAGAGATCAGTCGATGAATGTTTATGTGGATTTATTTAAAAGTTCTCTATTCTGTCTCACTGATTCATCTGTTTGCTTTTTTATTTAAAAAAGTCTTTTTTTGAGTTTTTCTTAATAGTGCTATATAATTACACATAATTGAGGGCTTCATTGTGACATTTTTACATTTTCATGCAGCATAACTTGCTCCAATTCATTTCCCAGGACCACAGATGGCCTGATCACCATAGCTATACTGTAAGACTTTACATTAGATGAAGCTCCTCCTCTAACTTTAGTCTTCACCTTCAGTATTGAATTGGTTATCTTGGATCTTAGGCTTCTCTGTAACAATTCTAAACTCATTTTCCATTTCTTCTAAAATGCTTTCTGAAACAAGCCCTCCTTGCAGGGGGAATATGATTTCCCCTGTGCTCTCCATGTCCTTCACAATTGCCACAATAATGTCTGTCATGTACCAGATACTTATTGGGAATCAGAATATCCAGCATTTCTCCTTATAGGGAGCAGAAAAAGCTAGAAACTGATTTTGCTAACTTAACTATTAAAAGGCCATTGATCAATGTGCAAGTGAACAGAAACCCCATACTAACAAACAAGCCAAAGGATGAATCAAGCACAAAGCAACTAAACTCACAACATAATTTGTCAAATCTTAGTATCCAGTATCTCTTGAATGTTGTTATTAAGAACTCTGCTGGTCTCCATGAACTATTACCGCTTTTCAATTGACTCACTGATGTCTAGCATTGTCTTAATGATCTGACGTGGTATGTAACAGCATTGATTTGGTGGCCTATCCTAGTTCATATCCTCTGTTTCTATTTTCTGGGACAGTGAAAGGAAGTATCTTGCTTTTCTATGTTGTGTATTAACCCAGGAGATACCATGTTTCATTAAGAAACTGAAAATCAGGACAAATGTTAGAATAGCATTCAGGCAAAAATAAGTGAACAAAATATATAAATATAAGTCCAGTGCCTGGACATTATAATCAGATAGTGTTAGCATATTTATCTCATATTTATTACATTCATGTTTTTTTGCAGAACTCTTACAAGGAATTAATGATTTAATTAATAACTAATACTCATTTTCATATGTTATAAATATCATCATTATTTTGTGATTTTAAAAAGAAATTTCCCAAAATAAATATTTGTTCTCTTTAGAAATAAAGAATAAGTGGTTTAGAAAAAAATATATTCAACTAAAGTTTCAGAAGCACCAGAAATTAACATTTTTTTTGAGAAACAAGAGGGAAGACAATATTCTATATATTTTTAGAAATAAAATTTTAGAGAGGGGCTTACTTTGATGGTAGAGGCAGGTATGTGATAGAAATTCAAATATATACTCTAATCACACATCTTTACAATACTATGATACCACACTATTTTTCTAGATGTTAATTATTAATTTTCATTTCCATCTGCTGTACTAAATTTTGAGCACCTACATAATTGAAACAATATGTTTCAATTAATTTTCACATTTTAGATCCCTTAGCTTTAAGCTAATTCAAAGTGCTCTGTATATACTTTATTTAAAATATTAATGAAAAGGATTGTGAATGCAAATTCTTATAGAATAGTAACAGAAGTGATGTTATCTACACATCTGCCATCTAGCTCACTCAAATGCAGAAAAGTGCCTACTGCACTGTTATGTTCAATATTTTAATGGTTTAAGCAAATACAAGTATACTGCATAATTGCATATACAATGTAGGAGGAAAACTGCTATATGAAGGCAAGAAAAGGTTGTTTGTAGCACTTTTTTCTGTTATGGAGCTTATGTCTGCCGATCCTGCTGGGTTCATAGTTCTAAAAGGCTTCTTTCCTACTGAGAGTGCAGTGTTTGGTGCACGCATGACTAGGCTTTCCGAGCAAGTGTGGTATTCTGCAGCAGTGAATCATAAAAGTACTGAAAGGCCTTAATCTTCATTGATACAAGTGGCACAGAGGCATAATTACTACAGTTTATTGCTTTATTTATTGTGATATATCAGTCCTAGATTATCTTATGTTCATATGCCACTAAAAACAAATAGATACAAATTATTATTTTGTTATTGTTAAGTAAGAAGTATTTTTTGCATTTTATAGGTTGCAATTACAGGCATGTATCACTACATTATTTACTGATTCTTAATAAAGATTGATTTTTTTTTTACTTACTAAAATCATGAAGTAAATTTTCAGCTTATTTGTAGGCCAATGCATTTAGAACTATTGACTTATTTAATTGGACATTTCTTAGTTATCTTTGCTAATATTAACAATTTGTATATAAGAACTTAATTGCAAAGAAGATTGCTTACCACACATAATTATATGTCTGTTTTCTTCCAGTTGCTGCACAAGAATTACTGACTAACCTGATATATTATAATCATTCTGAAAGATTTAGTGGGCATTTGGACTTCCCTTAATTTCTTCACAGTGAGTGACTTCCAAGTCGCAGAATATTCTTTTCTTAATATTCTGTAATCTATTTCTGTTTTTCACTCATCAGTTATTCTGTCTTCTTCAAGTCAAATATAATTTCTTTGCTGAAATCTCATCCTCTTTGACTTTTCCACAACATTTGATGATATTCATTAGTCATCTGGGCTCATCTTTTGAAATCATCCGTATCAATGTAGTCTTTAATTTCTTTATTTAGATCTGTCATTTTTTTCCTTTTGAATCCTTTAGTCATAACTTATTTTACATTCTCCAAATACCTGAAACAGTTTTCTGTCGTTTATTTCTCTAAACCAAATGGACCTTCATTTTAAGTTTACCTCCATATTTCTAACTACTATAATTCATACGTAATTTGATGCTACACTAGTATCTCAAATACAACATATATAAAGTTTAATATTTCACATCATACCTATACTATCATGATAGATCATTTTCTGTATTTTACCTTTCTAAAAATCCACAGAATGGCTTCTTCATTTTTTTTTCCAGAAAAATTGCTGTTTTTGACAGTGAACTTTTTTGCATTTCCATATAAAATGTATATCAATTTATATTACAAAATCATTTTAGATATATTTTTCAGTGATCTTTCTGTCAAAAATAATCTGTAATTTTTAGCAAGATTAAATGACTACTACAAAATCAGTATATTTACAAGGATTTATTACACATGTATTCAAATTTTTACCATCTGAATACACATAGTACAATTGATTTTTGTTTCATAGAAAAGACATTAGGTTAAAATAGTTACAAAACTTAACGTATCCATAGGAGAAAAAAATACATTATACAATAAAGCTGAGGGAAGTTAAAATAATACTGCATTCATTTTTTTAAATCTTTACAGAGATAGATCAGAAAACTAAAAAGGAGGGTCATTGAGAAAGAATAGGCAAATTGTCTACATACTTTAATAGAGGAAAAGTAGGAGAACTGAAAATAAGGAATACTTAGGCTTCCATTCCTTAATCTTAAACATAGATAGAAAGGGAATAGCCTGTCTTCCATAATTATGGGAAACTAATTTAAAGAGGCTAATGAATACAGAAGGATAGCTTGTATTTAAGAATTATGAATCCACTAGAATAGCTTCTATTTAAGAATTATTTCTTGGCATCCTTAGGAAATTTATTTTTTTTCTGAATTTCAAATATTGAAATATTTTCAAATATTGAAAAAAAAACTGGTTAGGAAGAGGACAAAATATAATTCTCCAGTGAACATCTTATTTTTTGATACTCAATAAAAAGAAGTTATTGTTTCTAAGGGAAGCATTTAATGTTAAGTCCTTAGCTAGATCAGAACACATTACCCACAAATGTTTAAGTTCAACATTTCTGAGACCCAGAGAAGGACGACATTGAAGAAATGGTCAGAACTTCTGTGGACAGTTGTCTCACATTATAGACTGTGTTTGTTGCCCCATCTTCTGTGATAGAGGACCTACCTTGTAAATAAAATAAATATTAATATGTTCAAAGATATATTGTACATTGTGCAAATGAGTGGGACTTCAAAGAGTAACAAGTTTTCAAAAAAATCATGACCTGCCTTTGAAAGATTTCAAAGAAATGAGAAGCTTACATTATTTGAATATTGATGATAATCACTGGCATATTCAATTTCATCAATATTTATTATAGATGGCAGTCTATGGAAATTTCTACTAAAATTAATATTTCTTACATTTTAAACAATTTTAGGTATCTATAATGGCAAAATAGTGGGAAAATGTAAGAACTATTTTTAAAATGTTTTTGTTCTTGCATTCTGTGGAATTTTCTGGAATTATTATTTCTAATTTCTAGATGTAAAATATTAATATAACATCTATAACATTAATGAAGAGATGGGAAATATTATGAATGGTTTATGATCTAGGTTCAAATTCTTGAGATTGAATTCTGTAGATTTATGTCTTTAAAAGACCCCAGTTGAATATTAGCTCAAGCTTAGAGAGGTTAACCTTAATCCCACTTCTCATTACAGTGTTTGTGTGTTATTACATACGATCAAGTGCTATTCTATTCAGTGTTCTTTCAAGCTACCTTGAATATGTGTCTTCTATATCTTGTGAAGATGACATCACTGCTAGTACTGGGTACATAATTTTTTAGTCTCCCTCTGTTCAAAATTACTTATGTCTTTTAGGAAATCTTCCCAAATTATCTTCTTTTTTCTTTGTATATTTTCTTAAATGTCATATGAATCATCTAGTATTAAAAACTCAGATAATACTTATTATCTTTTAATAAGAGCTGTTGTTCTCACTTTTGCTTTCCAAATCTCATGGTAAAAACTCTCATGACCCATAAAAATTTGAAAAAAAAGAAAAAAATAATTCTTGGAAATGGAATTCTAGCTGAATTGTTTAAACTACATAATAAATGCTACAATAAAATATTGTCAACTTGTTAACATATACACTTCTTCCATTGAATCATTTTGCAACTAAGTATATTCACAAAATCATGCCTCTTACTGTTAAAATCCATCTGTTCCTCTTACTACTGAGAACAGTAATACTATCCCTGAAAAGATGAAAAAGAAATTTTCTATTCTTTGGTGATTTTTTTGTTTTTGTTTTGTTTTTTACTTTTCTAGTTGAGTGGAGTTTCTTATTTGATACCATGTAAACTTAATAACAAAATATACAGTCAAATGATCAAAATAATTTTATGTGTGAAAAGGAAAGGAAAAGAGAAGATCTGTGAGAAATATTATGCCTATTACATTCTACATCTATAAATTGGGTCAATATTTTTAGTTAGTCATAAATCTATATCTATTGTGCACATGTCAATAAATACAACCTGATTTAGTTTATATTCCTTTAACACTGATTCCCTTTAACTTAGAACCCATCCAAGAAAATATTAACTGAATTGCAGTTGATATCATATAACAAAACTATGTAATTATATTTTTATGTATGACTCTTGATTATGAGTCATACATTGATACAATTTTCAAAGCATTTTATGACTTGAGTATGGTGGTAGATTGAATGGGAGATGGAAGAGGGTAGTACACTGAATATTAATCCCTCAAAGATGTATCCATGTCTTTATCTATGAAATGTACAAGTGTATTTATTTGCATAGTGAATGGGACTTTGCAGACATTATTAATTTAAAGTTTTGAGAAGTGAAGGCTATTTTGGATTTTCTGAATGAGCATATTATAGTCACAATGGTGTTTAAAATAGAAATGCACAAGAGCCAGAATCAGAGAAAGAGTTTTGATGATAAAAACAGTGTCAGTATGAGATTGGAAGATGCTATACCGATGACCTTGAAAATGAAGGATGGGGTCATGAAACAAAGCATACAAGCAGCCCCTCATAGGTGGAAAGGTTGGTAAACAGATTCTCCCTGAGAGCTTCCAGAAGGAATGGAGACCTACAGAAATATACATTTATCTAAATAACACCCATTTTGAACTCTTATCTCTAGAGAAATAAATCAATAAATTCATACAGTTTTAAGCCTTCAATGTTGTTGTAATTTGTTATGAAAGAGATGGGAAATTAATAAAAGGATAAATCTGAAGAAGATTATCACTGGCTTGCAAAGTAATTATTTTGAGGAAGTTATAGTTTTTGCAGGCAAAGGAAGATTAATCTCAGACAGTAAGCCTCGAAGAGATATTTTTATTGGCAAAGTAGGATTCAAATAATGTAGAAGCTTAAGTTCTTTGGTTTCATTGCAATTTGCCTATAGACCCATCTCATTTCTCAAGGTTCTACTCCTACAAAATTAATGACCTATTTTAACATAAGATACCATAATAATTTGTGGATTCTTTTGTGTTACAACTCAGTCACGAGTAGGGTTACATTATTTTTTTTTTTTTTTTAGAAATCTGTACAAAGCGGTGAGTTTCTTTCTTTTTGGTATTGAAACAAACCTTAGGCTTAATAATGAAAGTCATAAATTCATTTTCCAAGTTTAATAGTGCATTTTGAAGCAATAACCTTACCTTATTATTTCTTATTTTGACTAACATTTTCCCCCCATGGCCAATATCTTGTCACCTGTTTGTTATTTTGCCTTCAACAGACAATTGGTTATTGACTACAGGTGTCTAAAGGTTGTATTATAAGAAATTGTTTTGCTACATTTTTGTGTTTTCCATATTCTGTGAACTACCAGCACTCTTTTCGCCATTCTTAATAGGATCATCGAAGACTTGAAATTTAATCATGTAAGATAAATCATTTCATATGAACTGTACCCAGTTCAAGCAATGCATTTTGAGGGTTCTGTACCTCAGATATTCTCTCTGTGCTAAAATGCATGGGAGAATCAATTAGAGAAGCAGTACTCACATGTGAATATGTATAATAGGATTTATTGTAGGCATCATACGGCTGAGCACAAAGTCTAGGAAAGACTGTTGCTTCTATAACTGGAGCCAGAACTAAAGTCGAAGGGGTAGTCAAGAAGGAAAGCTGGACATGAGGTGGAGAAACCAAGGATACACCTGCACCAGTGACATACGTACAAAGAAAGCCAGGAACCCGCCTGAGCTTCTCAATGCCTGATATCTGTTGGTTTAATGATAGAGGTTTTCTACCTGAAAGAACTATAAAGTGAAAGACACACTTGATACACATTGTAAGATTTGAGAAATCTTAAAGAAGAAATTTATCTAATATTATAGAAGTTTCAGACCTGGTTGCAACATTACACGAGCAATAGGTGAGGGACAATGATGTCATAAGCAGTTACCCCTTATGCCCTGATCTGACATTTTAAATATAAAAAGAATTAATTTGTTGATTCAATTTTACTTTCATGTCTCTAACAAAATATCTCTGTGATATATAATACTATTAGTTGACTCAATATGAATCGGTAATATCATCCAAACTGTTGAAACGTATGTGATGCTAGTGTTAACTATTCACAGTAGATAGGAAGCAGAGACTTAAAACAATATCTTGGAGATCACCTGTTTTACCTAGATTGAATAAAGCTTCAATTGTGGGGAATTAGGGTCTTTGGTAAAGCCAGAAGAGCACCTGCAAGAGAGTTGGGCCCTGACTACTAACTAAGCTATCTGTATTACAAATTTTAATTACTAGCATGACTCTACTGTTAGTATTTGTAACAGTTCAACAAATATTTGTTGAATGCATGAAGAATGAACATTTTAATGGTCCTGTTCATCAGTATAGCAAATGTCTTTGCTCTTCATTACAACCTTGGAATAGTTTATTATATAGTTTAATATTTTAAGTCCCAGTTTAATATACTATTTCTAATAATACTTTATGTAGTTTTTAAATAAATTTGCATGTTGTTGTAGTGAATATACATTTAAAATATCCCAAGCCCACAAACTCAGTGATAATTTGACTACTTGGTTACATTACTTAGTTTATTCAATAAGTATTTCAAATGTAGTCAAAATGTTAGGGAGATGATGTGACAAATCTGAAAATATACAGTGCCTTAATGCATATATATCTGTAAAACAAAAAACAAGCAAAAATCTGTTAAAATGCTCATTGATTTATTAATTTTATGATAACTTTGATTTGAATTATATTGCAAAAATTTTAAAAATGAATATTCTTTATGTTATATGTTATTTTTATCATATTTGCAAATTTACTGTAATATTTTAAGATTAAACATTTTGATTTGATCATTTTGCATGAGAATAATATTTTTATGTTTCATAAATTCACAAAACATTTAAGTAATAAATAATTTAATGTATTTGCCTTCACATAAGTGTCATATTTCACTGCTTGTATGATTGATCATTTATAATATAGTGGCTCAAGTGTTGTTACTTTCTAAATTTGAATTTAGTATTTATCCTGTATAGCACCAAAAGTTGCAAAACTTTCTCAGGAGGGAACTAAAGACTATTTGACCCTTAAATCTCATTTTCTTCTTTTTAAAACCCTTAGGAACCCAGCTCATTATTTCTTCAATTCTAATACTAATAGTATTTTTTCTGAGTGTATAAAATCTCCACTAGTACATAAACTTATTTCCATTTTTATAATATATTGTGACTTTAGCCAATCTGGTGTCAATATATGCAGTAAGGCTCAATGGCAAAATCTTACTCATGTGGAATCTAAAGAAGATGATCTCATTGAAGTTGAGAATAAAGCAGTGATTATAGACGAGGGTGAATGAAGTGGAGGGAGGAGGGATGGAGAAAGGCTGTTAACCAGGATAAGTTGTAGATAGATGGTAGAAGTAAATTTCAATGTTCTATTGCACACTGAGTGACTATAGATAACAATAATATGTATTATATGTTTAAAATTATATGTTTAAAAAATGCAAGAAGAAGGGATTTTGAATGTTTTCAACACAGAGAAATTATATGTTTGGAGAATCAGTTTTATATACACTAGTTTAAACATTGCACAGTGCATACATGTATTCAAGTACTACATGGGACACCAAAAATATGTATTTTTTGTTAGTTAAAATAAAATATATTAAAAAATAGAAGAAATAAGAACTATTCCATTTATACTGATGTTTCATAGATCTTTATACAGATTATCTTTTAAATATTTCTGTAATTTTTTAAAATGAAATTTATTTTATCACAAAAGCTATGCTTAGGGTATAAAATTGTGTGTTAGACTATATATATGTAGGGACAATGTGTACAGTATGTCACTTCAAGTTAAAATATTGATGGGCTTGGTGATTGCTATTTTTCCCTTTCTACTCAATGGTAATGTTCTCCCTGATACAACACAGATGTAGTAGACTAATTTATACCAGATGATTTCAGTGGATTTTGCACACATACACATTTATCCATTTTTAATGTGTACTTTTTATTCTTTTATGATAGTCACATTCATTCATTTAATAAATACTGAGATATGATGGTAAATTATCTCACAGATAAGATTTCTTCTTTAAGAATTATTCTTTCTAAGGGAAAAAATCAATTATGCAACTACGAACCTTCACCATACAATTGTCAAAAGAGCTGAAGGATGGATAAACCAGCCTCATGAAGAGGCTCCCTGCAGCCACTGAACTTGAGGTTAAATTAGAACTCATCATGCTCCATCTCTATCACTCATTCAAGACGCTCCCCCTAGTAAGCTAGCATTTCTTATTTGAAGAAATGGCTAATGGCTAATGGCTAATGGCTCCTTTGTCTATCTCCCCTTAAAATTGGACATAAGGGAATCAAGAGACATAGAAGTTGTTGAATGGAGTACTAAAAACATATATACTGTCTCAATTAAATAATTACCTTATATCTTCATGAAAATTAGAGTCAACTACTCTTCCTAATATGGAATTCTTCCCTGTGCCATCTGCTACATGGGCACGAGAAATCCAGCAGGTCAGAAAACAACCAAACATTTAAAGTCAGTGGTATTGTAGTCTTCCATGAGAAGAATGAGCAGCCTCTTTAGAGAAAAAGGTCTACATTTGTGGAAGGGGAAATCTAAAATTTTCTGAATATGTCATTGACAGTAGTGGAAAGTAGGATTATGTCTATGTCTATCCCTTGGCTCCCAAACTAATGCATTTAACGCCTCAAGATCAGAACACGTATGATGGCTCATGGCTCATAATGCATACTCCATTGTGAGGTACGTCCCATGATAACAACATCAAAGCATTAAAAAAACCTGTGCTTTTAAGTATCCATTCAATGTTCCATTGATTTGGCAAGTTCTACAAGATGGGGTTTCTATAATAAAATAATACATACTATGCAACTTAAACATATTTTTCCTGACACTCTTGTAGTACTAAAATTCAAGATCAAGAATTAGCATTGGTTTCTCCAGATATTGCTGTTTGTTTTTTATTCAGATAGACACCATATGAGATGCTAACATTATTTTATCACATAGTCATGTGCCTAATAGAGGGTACACACCATCTATTATGAAAAGTAGAGCTATGTCATGTGATATTTAAAATGAGTAGATCACATACTCTGTATTCCCCCAGACAGTAGCGCTGGGTAATCTTCCAGGCATTAAAAGTAAATCGGTTATGTGTATTGTGCATCAATCCCAGTCAGGATGAATCATTGCCTGCTGTAATCAATTTGCAAACAAGTGACTAATTTTATTCTCAAGGAATGATCTTATTATTGTCTTTAAAAGATTTTGAGGGTGACATTATTACATCCCTGAAAAGGAAAATTGGTTTTGATTTACTACCTTAATGGCATGAACACAACTTTAAATTACTTCATTTGGATTATAGATTATCTTTTATTCAAAATTCTTTAGGCCAGAAATGGTGCAAATCTTAGATTTTTTTCACATTTTGAAATACTGACATACAATTAATGAGATATCTTGAGGATAAGGCCCTAGTTTGAGCACCAAATTTATTCATTTTTACATACAGTTTATACACATAGGCTGAAGTAATTTTATACAAGGTTGTTACTGTGCTCATGTATTGGCAGTAGCCTGTCACATGAATGAAAAAGAAACTTTTTGGTACATTTCAGATTTTAGATTTTCAGATTAAAAATACTCAGCCTATACATAAATCTTAGTGTATATGTCAAAAATACCAATATGAGGTCTTTGCCAATTGCTAAGCATGTTCATTTCATTTATATATTCACAAATTGGAGGAATAACCAATTGAGTTGAAGAGCACCACTCAGATCAAAAGGCATGCCCACTTCCTTAGGCAACTCTCATGCAATGATTGATCAACGCAGTGCTATAACAAGCATTTAGTTTTGGACTAAATTATGACTCTAATTGAAAAAAATAATACTCTCTGTTGAAGTTTTAAACATTAATATGATCATATATGGAGACAGAACCTTTAAGAATGTAATCAGATTTCAATGAGGTCACAAAGGTGACCTAATTTAATATGAATGTTGTCGTGTCAGTCTAAGAAGAGATACCCTGGTGATGCACTTCTGTGGATAAAAAGCCATGTGAGCACACAGCAAGGAGGTGGTCACTTGCATGTTAAAGACAGGAGTTTCACAGAAACCAATGTTGACCTTGATCTTGAATTTCAAAACTCCAAGCAGTGTGAAAACAAATGTGTGCTGTTTAAGCTACTTGGTGTGTGTTTTGTTATATCCCTAGAAGAATCATAGACTAGCCCAACACTGTTGCTACAACTTTGTGATGGGTTATCATAGCTTCAGAGCTCCCAAAGAGTCAGCTAAGGTCTTTAGTTACTACATTGCTACCTATTTCTGCTGCTGAATTCAACATTGTTTCTTTTCCTCTCCTCTGCCCCACAGCTGTTGATCCCAGTGTATCCCCAATACACTTTCTACATGTCAATCTCCACTGCATACTTGGCTGTGGGGGAAGCTATACTTCAGTAGTCCCTTCTATAGGTATCTATTTTCAGTTCACCATAGATAAGAATTTTAACAGTAATCCCGCTACAGCAGATAGGCACTGTTCACATGTGGCATCATGTCAGCATGTCAGCACTGAATCATTTTGGAGGAAATTCTGTAGGAGTTTGTTTAAGCCTGAGAGACTTTTTCTTGTGAAAATGATCCATTAATAGAGTTCTTTCCCAAGCATGGAAATATGAACAACCAATTTAAATGTGGTAAGAAAGTTAACCAAGTATGAGATCTTGTCTGGAACTTGCTCCAGGATATCTGAAGCATAAATTGGACCACAGAAATAGTCCCACTTTGAAGCAATTGAAGCAATGATTTTACTACTCAGTCCTTGAATATTAGAAACCATTTTAGGCAACTACTCTTAGTCATTGCTCAAGAGACATAAACAACTTTGAGGTGGCAGAAGACATTGCTGCAGCAGCTGCTAGATGAGTATAGATGTGTTATGAAGAAAACCTGGAAGGAGAACCTTTAGCAATCCTTGTATTACATAAGATGGTAATAACAAGCACCGCATCCGCAAATGTGCTTGAAAGGAGTGAAGTTAATGCAAAAATTATCTTGACAGCAATTTAGGCATTAAGAAATATAACATCAAGTATACTTCAATAGTAGAGTGATAGCCTAGCATTCGTGAGGCTATGGGTTTAATCTCCAGCACCAAAAGAAAAAAAAACAACAAAACAGAACAAAAAATAATTACATGAGAGAACATGATTACATATTTAACAAATTTATAGGTGATATTAACATTAAGAAAAGACATAAAACCTTGTTTTCACAAAATATTATGAGCAAATTGAGAATTATATTTTATTCAATGAAAAATTACATATCTTGATGATATCAATAACTTAAGGACATTAAATAATTTTATTAAATGTATATACTGACAAATATTGTCAAAGCTTAACTAAAATTTACTAGATACTTATAGATACTTTGAATATCTTTAGCCAAATTATTTTAAAAAATCTAAAATTAAGGAAAAAATGAGAATAACAAGGATATAAAAATAATATTTTTTATTCTTAAAGTCAAAAAGCTCAGTCATTGAACCAATTTATAAATGGGCAGAACAGTGAGTACCAAAATATGAAAACATATGTAATATTACTCATTTGAGAAAATGTGTATGTGTATAAATATGCATACAAAATTTATTAAAATACATATTTGTAAATCTAAATAATAAATTATGAATTTATAATCAAATGCATTTATGTTAATAATTAGTTTTATAAATGGTAGCATAATAAATTATAGAAGTATATCATTTATTTATCTGGTTTGGAAATTAGAATTTTCAATATGAAGAAAAAATAAGAGAGGAAACCACACAGAAAAGAAGCACTAATTATAAGTAAATTTTGATAGTCTCTACATAAAAAAGTTTAAAAAATAGGAAATAATTTGAAATATATTAAGGGTACTTAGACAAAATATCAAGAACCTGTAATGTATGTATATGGTCATACAAACCATAACAAATTACAAAATTTTTCTAAAGTGGGAAAACTATTCAAAGCTCACAAACTGATACTTCTAAACAAAAAAAATTAAAAAATTAATTACAATTTTTTAATTATTTGTAATTGGAAAAAAATGAACATACAAAAATTTGGGACAATTTCAAAATCACTTCATGTTTTCATTTTGAAATGAAATTAAGTAATTACATATTAAACCAAATTGTTCACCATTTTACCTCTTTGATAGGAAATTTGTAAAACATATGTATTTCAATGTATAAATAATTTGAAATAAAACATTCAGTTTTGGTATCTTTTGATATGTTGATATATACATGATTAAAAGTATGTGCACATTTTTTAACAAAAGTTGATTTAAAAAATGCATATTAATCTTGGTTTAAATTTGTCTGTTGTACAAATTGATTGAATATGAAAAACTGAAAATAGCATGCAGTCCTTTTGAAAGAATTGGAATAACAGTTTAGTTTCTGGAATGTATAGAATATGATGCAGCCCTGAAAACTGTACCTTTGAAAAATGCTTATTGTCATGGCAAAACATTTAATCTATAACACAGTACATAGAACAAATAACTCATCAATAATAGTACACAATAATTCATCACAATAAAGTCATCAGTTTAATATGTCTCTATATGTATGAATATAAATGCAAGATTGCAAATATATTAATAACTATCATGGGGTGAAGGATTAACAAATATATATTTCTATGTGTTTTTCTAAATCTTGCCAAATGAGTTACATGCATAAAATAAATAAGTATCTAGGAGAAGGTTAATTAAAATAAAATAATGATAAAATATTCTTAAAAGACAAGAATGACCACTTTCACCACTTTTCAATCAGATAAGAGAAAGAAATAAAAGGCATTCAAATTGAAAAGATGTAGTAAAATTTTTATGGTTTAAAAATGACATTATTTTCTATGTAGAAAATTCTAGATTCCACAAAATATACTATTAAAACTAATAATCAACAGAATTTCTGGAAACAAAATCAATAAACAGGAATGAAGGGCATTGCTATATGTTAATCATAAACTATCTGAACTAAAAATCAAAAGAGTAATCACATTTACTGTACCATAAATAAATACCTGGTGTGTTAGGTTTTCATTGCTATGACCAATATATCTCACATAAATAACTTAAATAAATAAAGATATATATTTGGTCCACAGTTTTCAAGCTTTCAATCTATGGAAAGCTGGCTCCATTGCTTTGGACCTGAGATGAGGCAGAACATCATAGCAGAAGGTGTGGCCAATGAAACCTGCTCAGCTCACGGCAACCAGAGAAGAGAAAGAGAAACAGAGACAGAATAGGTAAAGAGACCGGGGACAAGACATACCCTTCTACAACTCACTCCCAATGACTTACTTCTTTGAACCAAGTCCCACCTCCTACAATTTCAACTGCGTTCTAGGGAGTCAGTCCATGCAGCAATCAATGGATTAATCTACTGGTGAGGTCAGACTACTCATGATTCAATCAGTTCCCACCACCAAGCACTGTTGTATTAGGGACCAAGCCTTCAACCTGCAAGTCTTTGGGGAACACTTCATATTCAAATTATCAGAACTGTGAATAAAAGATCTCTATAATAAAAATTATAAATCACTGGTAAAAACTGAAGAGTTTGGTCTCAAAATTATGGAAAGACATTTTTTTTTTTCAAAATTTTTTTTTTAATTTTTATTTTTATTTATTTTTCTCAAAAGTTGCATTTTAATACATTTTGAAATGTTCATATTACCCAAAGCAATCTATAGATTCAATGCAATCCTGATCAAAATTCCAATGAAATTCTTCACAAATATAGTTAAAACAATTGTAAAATTTATATGAAATCACACTCATACACACACACACACAAAGACAGCAAAAGCCATCTTTCTTTTTCTTTTCCTTTTTCTGTTTCTTTTTCCTCCAATACCAGGGATTGAACTCAGGGGCACTTAACCATTGAGCCACATCCCCAGCCCATATTATTTTTATTTTGAGAGAGGGTCTTGCTAAGTTGCTTAGGGTCTTTCTAAGTTACTGAGCCTGGTCAAAGTCTTGTAGAATGGATGATGGATTAAGTAGGAGCATTATACTACTTGACTTCAAAATGCAGTACAAAGCTGCAGTCATCACAACAGCATGGCACTGGGATAATAACCCATAGCTGGAGCAATGGAACAGAGCAGAGAGCTCAGAAGTAAACCCATACTTCTACAGCAGACTGATATTTCACAAAGGCATAAGCACATATTTTGGAGAAAAGAAACCCATTTTGATAAATAGTCTTGAAAAACTACGTATCCATATACAGATTAATGAAACTAGACCCCTATCTGTCACCAATTACAAAACTCAATTTAAAATAGATTGAAGGTGAAAATATAAGAAACTGACATATTACATAAAAAAATATAAAAAAACTCTGACATACCAAAACTCTAGATATACTATAAGAAAGCTTAGGGAAAAGCTTCAAAACTTTGGAATAGACACAGTTACTTTGGACAAAACACAAAAAACACAAAAATCCAAAGCAAAGATAGACAATTGGGATGGCATCAAACTGGAAAGACTGCTCCACAAAGGAAACAATATAAGAGTAAAAAAAAACCCTCATGATGGCAGCAAATATTAGCATACTATTCTTCTGACAAAGGGTTGGTATCTGGAATATAAAAAGAACTCCAAAACCTCAAGAATAGAAAATCCAAATATCCTAATTTTGAGAATGAGCACTAGACCTTAATATTTCCAAAAAGAAGATGAAAAGTAGCCAACAGGCAAATGAATAAATACTCAACATCACTAATCATCAGGGAAAGGCAAATCAAACCACAATAAGATGTCACCTCAGCCTAGGTAATAATGGATTTTAAAAAGACTAAAGTTAACAAGTTTCTTTGAGGAAATGAATAAAAGTGAATTTTTGCCTACTGTTGGTGCAGATATATTTTAGTAAAACCTTTATGAAAGACAATAGTGGGGGTTCCTAAAACACTGAAACTAGAACTAGCACACGATGCAGCAATCTTGGTGCCAGATACGTACCCAAAGGAAAGGAAATTAGTTGAAGAAACATTTGTACTCCCATGTTCACTGCAGAACTATGCACAAGTGCCAAGAAAAGGAAATAAATGAAATGTCCATCAGTGGATGAATGGATGAACAAAATGTGCTATATACACAATTGAATTCTTTTCAGCCACAGAAAATAACAAAGTCCAGTCATTTGCAACAACATGAGTAAAACTGGAGATCATGTTATGTGAAATAAGCCAGGTACAGGAAGACAGGTACCATATAATCCCATTCACGTATGAAATCTGGAAATGCTGATCTCATGAAAATTTAGAGTGGAACTGTGATATCTGAAATGTTTAGAAATGAAAGTGAAAATCTTACTCATAATTGCATAACAGTTTGGAAATTTGTTCAGGTACTGAATAAATTAAATGGAATATTCACTTTTCTTTTGAAAATTGTACATTTTATTTACATATTATTAGAATGCAATATTTTATTATATACTACACTTCAGGTATTCATGAAAAAAGAAAGTGCCCATCTTAAATTTTTTGACAAAATAGTTTTAAGATTTGAGGCATTTGGAAAATACCTAATTGAGAGAACTTCATCTACATTAATTTTTTCCCAAGATATTTGGGACTGTTTACCAGAAAAAATGGTTTGTATAAGAATTATATTGTTGAGTAACCAACATTTTGATAAGAAATTCTTCATTTGTGCAATGTAAGGAAATTCACATTAAGATACTGTGGTGAGGGGCTGGGATGTGGCTCAGCGGTAGAGCACTTGCCTTGCACATGTGAGGCCCTGGGTTCGATCCTCAGCACCACATACAAAGCAATAAAATAAAGACATTATTGTGTTCATCTACAACTAAAAAAAAAATCTTTAAAAAAAAAAAAAAGAAAAAGATACTGTGGTGATAGGTAGCACCAAGGAGAGGGATAACATGCTGTGAAACTCTGATGGTATCTATAGCTACATGCAAAATGTAGTAGCATAGGTAATTTGATTTTGAGTAATGAGGGTGGAGATGCTTCGAAAGAATACACTATACTGAAACTTTATTAGCATAAACATGGTCAAAACTTTGAAATGCATATTTGCTCTGATTTGTTCTTTTGAGGCTGAGAAAATGAGTTTATTTTTGTGATCCTATTTGCTTCCTGAATCTTTAAAAATCAGAAGTTACAGCTTGGAGCTAAGCACCTAGGCTAACCTCCTCAGGGTGGAATGCAAATTGCCTACCACTCTCCTTGATGTTCACATTTCAAAGTCTCCAAAACCCTCAAGAAAGACAAGCCCGGGACACAAAACTGCCAAAAGCCTCATTTATTCTTTTAAAAAGCTCAGAACATCTCAAAGATATAGAGAAATGACTTATAAATGCAATGTTTAAGGAAATGTCAAAATTAGAATGGTGTAGTTCTCTTATCTTTTGGTACTAGGGGGTTAAAAATAGTTATTATATTTTAGATTTTGATTTACCTTCACACTATGCACCCATTGCTACTGTTTGATAATAGCACTATTATTTTTTAATTATTTTCATTCCTAGTTCAAACTTTCTCCAGGCAGTTTGTGGTGATCTAGAGATCTAGCAGTTTCAAAATAATATACAAGACAAAGGAATTGTCAGAGTTACAATAACATTTAAAAAAAAATTCCAGTACAGTATTTTCCTGAGGGAATTCTGAGGGAAAGATCTTTCCATATATCTTACTGATGGTGAATGGTTAAAGCTTACTCTTCTTCAGCAATGTGTGACAATTTCTCTTTTATCATACATCAATTATATAACTATTGCAATGCCTTTATTGCTTGAACATTTAGGTGATAAACTATTTGATTATTATTCTGTAGTACTTCATGGAATCTGTTCCATTCACACAAATGAATAGTGTAACTATGGAACTTGATGATCTAAATTTTTAACTAAGGGATTTTCTTGTGAAGCCCAATAAATTCCTTTTGAGTTTTCATTAATCACTTAAGTCTCCTTACATTTACACACTAATCTAGATCCTTTGATAATTATTCTATCTTCCTGAACAATTTTCACAGATGTGAATCACAGATACCCATGGGCATTATCTAGTATCAGATTCCTATTATGAGGCACCCAGTGAAGTGTACAGATTGAACTTCTCATGTTTAATGTACATAATTCTAATTGTTTTAAGTCTTTAGGATAAATACAACCTATGGACCATTTTTCACATTGCTCCAAATCAATACTTACATTATTATAATAGTCAATTAAGTCTCCATGAATAATAAGCATTCACCTCTGTTTATCTATCCATTTGTTTCCTGGAGAGAATTTACATCCCAAAGTTAAATGAATGACATTAACACTGTCTTTTGCAACCTCCATCTGTAAATGTCAGATTTCTGTTTCTCTACTAATTAGCAGTTTATCTTTTCTACAAAACCCTTTTATCATTCTTGGTGCACTCATAATTTCAGTACTAGTTGTTGCCATAAATATCTATGGGGATATTTTCTGGGAATGCAAAAAGAAAAAGTGATGTAACAAATTACTGGTTTGTTTTCCAATACAATAGGATTCTTAAAGTAACTGAAGTACCCACCCGTGTGAATAAGAGAGCAAGGCAAAACATAATAATAATATGTTCTCTAGAATACCTCCTTTCAGTTGGGTTCAATATCAGTATGAGATACATCAGAATTTATTTCAAGTACCTGGTAAAACCCACAGACCAGTCTCCCTGAGGTGCTGGTTTTATTTGGGAAACATGGGTCTAGCCAGGTTTAGTGTATGTTTACAGCTGTCCAAACGATCAGCAGCACTTGAAAAATCCCTCTCAGCCTGGTGACAGCTGTCTTTCCTCTGGAACACTTCCACATAGAGAGAGGAATGATGGCCTTCCCCAAGTAGGTCATTATAGGAACTTCTAACTTTATGCCTTAGAATTTCTTAAAGAAAAGAGAAGTCCGAAGTCCATTTCAAATACTAAATACGATTATGAGAGGAACCCATTAAATTAGGTACAGTACAGGTTCTCAGATCCAAGTTCACATTTACATCAAACATGAATTCAAAGGGAGATATGACATTCTTATTTGACAGCATTACTGTTGTTTTTAATGAAGAAAATAGTGAAATTTTAGATAGTTTTAACAAGGCTTGCTATTGAATCATAGTCAATGAAATTTTGTTTTATTTTTTGTTTGTTTTATTTTGATTTATCCATTATGCTTGTCCAAAGGACTGAAGAGAAGGGAATAAGATAGTTAATAAGAATTCATAAACATCTCTATGATTACTAGACTAAAGTAGAAATAGAAACTAAATCCTCTGGCTGATTTATTATGCTCTGACAGCCCCAAAGTAAAATTTTTGTGTATTAAGAGAGGCTTAAGACATTAGTTTAATAAATCTCCTTTTGTAGAGGAAAGACTTTAGGGCATCCACATATCATACATACCATAATTAGACCAAACATCTGTGTTAGACATCTTTCCTTTTCTATGACAAAATACCTGAAGAAAATGAACTTAAAGGATAAAAGATTTATTTTGACTACCAGTTTCAGAGGGTTACTCCATAGTTTTTGGCCCCTCACCTTATAGAGAGGCAGAATGTCTTGGCATGGAGGGAGTGGTAGAAAAGTGTCTATCCTCATGGTAGCCAGTTAACAGAGCAAGATAAGGAAGAAGGGGCCACAGACAAAATTTATGAGGGCACACTCTCTGGAACCCACTTCTTCTAACTAGGCCCTACTATATAATATAGTTTCCTCCACCTCCAAATAAGGCCTTCATATTGTGGATTCATCAATGGATTAATCCATTGATAAGATCAAGAATACTCATGATACAATTACAACCCAAAGCCCCACCTCTGGATATTGCTGAACTAGGGACAAAGTGTTCAACACAGAGAGCTTTATTGACACATTCCATATCCAAATCATAATGAAATCTTATCTTCCATAGGTATTTATTTTATGAAACTCAACTCATAAATTGGTGGGGAAACTTCCTGCACATACCTGGAAAATTCTTTATAAAGAAGTCTGCTGACAGGGCTGGAGTTGTAGCTCAGTGGTAGAGTGCTTGCTTAGCATGTGTGAGGCACTGGGTTTGATTCTCAGCACTGCATATAAATAAGTAAAATAAAGTAAATAAAGGTCCATTGATAACTAATATATGCATTCTACTAAGAAAACAGCACCTCTATTTGTACTTTGAATGATTTCATTCTTATTTTTTTTTGTTTTGTGTTTTTGTTTTTGGTACTGGAGATTTAAGCCAGGGCCCTTTACTACTGGGCTACATCTACAGTCCATTTTATTTTTATTTTGGGACAGGGTCTTGCTAAGTTTCTGAGGTTAGCCTCAAACTTGCAATCTTCCTGCTTCAGTCTCCTGTGTTTCTGGGATTACAGGTGTGCACCATCATACCTGGCTCATTTCATTCTTTTATAGCTATTCAAAGAGTCTAGTTAATAAAATTGTTTGGTAGGTAACACAAAAGTCCTAAGCACATAGACTACAGCATAGGAATTATTTTGTTACATAACCTTTGTAGAAGAGTTGGAGTTCATTTATCCCCTTTCTATTGAATTTTCTTCTGAGAGACTTCTTTTTAAATGAATGAAAATTTGTGTATTTAAAGTGGAATTTGTAAGTTTGAAATTTGCATGTTTTAACAATGTCAACTTTCACAGCATTCTCTGCAAAATCTTTGCATATAGAAATTTTGTTATTCTCCCTGCTGATGCTTAAATAGACAGCTGTAAGCCTCTCACAATCGAGATATCAACTTTCCATGAAATATTTCAGTTCTGTTTAAAAGACTGGAATTCTCTATTTGTTCACATTTCTCTGCTGTTTATATGGCAGACACCAAACACACGCATGCACATACTTTTCAATTACACACACACATACACACAACCACTCAATTTAAGTCCTAAAGAATTTCAGCTCCAGCAACTGCAGTTCATTCAGCAGCTTGTGCCTATTTAGTTATAGAGAAAACATAAACTTCCAAATTTCAAGAGAAGTCAGCCCAACAGTGGAAAACTTAAATTGACCATTTTTATCCCAAGGGTATAACCTGATGTAAAAGTTATATTATATTAGGAGTAAAACTACCAGAACAATCCAGTTTGGTTGAGGATTAGTGTTGTGTTTTCTATTATTATATGATCATGATAACATACTCCATCAGGATCTGCCGGGTTTAGATTACACCACTGTGTGATAAATCAGGTAAATAAAATAATGCTTGCCTACAGCTAGTCTGACAATATATTGAAAAGTGCCCTGTTTGCTGAGCTTCACATGCAATTGTCAAGAGCTTGGGTAGGGTTTGAGGTTTTCAACAAGTGTGGCTGCTGCCTGCTATCTTGGAGGCATCTCAGCCTCTCCAGTGCTCTTACTTACAGAAGCCATATAATAATTCTGGTCTGTAGGCTATCTACAACTTTTGAGTTAAAATTTCAAAGCAGTACTTTTGTTTTCACAATAAAACAAGTGAATTCCCCTGGCCCCAACATCTGGAATTGCCAAATTTGGCAGACAGAATATAGCCAATTTCTGTTGTTTAAAAGTCTTCTCAGAGTCAGGAAACTGACTCCAAGGGCCTGGAGAATATTCATGAATCAATTACTCCAGCCGTGGATTTGCCCTGACTAGAAAACTTGGGGTAACTGTTACGGAAAAGTAATATAGAAATTCCCGAAAACAGTAAGAATGGAATCACCCGTGATCTGACAGCTCTACTGTGTACACATGCAAAGGTGATGGAATCAGTACCTCAGAGATACCTGCTCTCACTTGTTCCTTCCATTATTTGTCACAATAGCTATGATATTTTTAACAGACCAAGTCCATCTGCTCACCACCTGACAGGCAACAAAGTTGAGAAACAAAGAAGGTGGTTTTATTTAAAAAGCCAACTGATCAAGAGAATGGAGGACTATTGTCCATCTTTAACCTAGAACAGCAAGAGTTTTTCAAGGGTGGTTTGAGGAAGTAGGAACAAAGAAATGCAGATGAAATCAAAATGCTATTTTTAAGCTACAGGACACAGGCGACTGTGGAGCCTGAGAGTCTGCTCTCTCCAGCTGACACTATCCTGACATTCAGAGGGTTCTGCAACCCAATCAGTCTCTTACATGAGCGACTTACTTGTTCCCTCTGCTATGTGCAAGAATTCAGGGCGCTTAAAGACTATGTTTAATGTATAAACATATGCACACAATTATACACAGAGTCATATTTCATAAACGTTTACATACAATGGAATATTATTCAGCCTTAAAAAGGAAGTAATTCTTTGAAAATAATAGGAAATAATAGGAATGGATCAGGAAATGTTATTCAGAGTAAAATAAACCATGCATGAAATCCAAAATATTCAATTCATAGAAGCAGAGAGTAGAATGATAGTTACCAGGGATTGGGGGTTCTGCAAAATATGGAGATGGGATGTAATAGTATAGTTTCAGTTTTAAAGGATGAATAAATTTGGAAGATCTCATTACAGGGTGTATAGATAGTAATTTGTATTAGATATTTGAAATTTATTAAGGGAATATATCATAAGCTTTTATCTCACACACACACTCACTCACAAAACGTAACTGTGAGTTGATAAGTATGTTAATTATCTTGATTGTGACAGTTTAATAGTGAATATATATATCTAAGCAATACCTTGTTTACCTTAAATCTGTACTTTTTACTTGTCAATCATACCTCAAAAAATTTGAGAGACAAACTTAATCAAAGTAGGAAGAGAAAAAAAGCTGATATCCCTTGTCTGAAATATCCTAGTAGTTCTCAAAATTATCTAACCTTCTGTAGTAATCCATCTCATTTGCAGAACTGAATCCTATATTGAAATACTTTAAAATTGCCTTCAGCTGACAAGAGATGCCCCACATATTTTAGTGCACTTTGTTAGTATTGCAATCTGTCTAATGAAGCTCCATTCCCTTGTAAAATGTATGTCAAAATATCAGCTTTGCTTTCCTCTTCCGTTTCCGAGGTCACCTACAAGCCATCCACATATTGAAAATTATGAATCCCTCTTGTGAGATATATTTCTCTGTTTTCCTATAAATAACTAGAGAAAATAAAACCCGAAACTCTTGAAGAAGCCTTTGCCATAATCCTGGATACTTTCATAAGTAAAAATCAACAAGACTTTAGAGCCAGGCACTAAGGGAATGGAGGGAGGAGAAAGCAGAATATATCAAGTAGAGAAAAAGGTTTAACAGGTGCTGAGCAGTTGCAGGAATAGGAATTATAGCACTTTTGGACAGTGGGAGCTTGACTTTTCACCAGACTCCTTTTCCTTTCAGAACAATAACCCAGTTAGTTGTGTTTCGCCCCAAAGTTTTTTGTTTTTTTTTTTAACCGGGGATTGAACCCAGAGATACTTACCTACTGAGCCATATCCCCAGCCCTTTTTAAAATATTTTATCTAGAGACAGGCTCTCACTTAGTTACTTAGGGGCTTAGGGCGTCACTAAATTGCTGAGGTTGGCTTTGAACTCAGGACCTCCTGCCTCAGGCTCCTGAGCGGCTGGGATTACAGGCCTACGTCACTACATCTGTCCCCCCATCCCCAGGGATTTTAATAAGCATTTCATCTTTTTTTTTTTTTTTTTTTGATACTGGAGATTGAACTCAGGGGCACTCGACTACTGAGCCACATCCCCAGCCCTATTTTGTGTTTTATGTAGAGACAGGGTCTCACTGAGTTGCTTAGCACCTCGCCATTGCTGAGACTGGCTTTGAACTTGAGATTCTCCTGTCTCAGCCTCCCTGGGTGCTGGGATTACAAGCGTGAGCCACTGCGCCCGGCTTAAGCATTTCATCTTGAGCGTAGGGTATAATGGCTTTCAATTTGCACAGCAGGCATGTCTCCAGCTGGTCAGTAGGAGAAACATTGGGAGAAAAAAGGCTTCTTCCTCAGTTAGTAAAACTGTGTATGAAAACCTTAGATGGGTTAAAAAAAATAAAGAAGGAAAAACTTGATTCAAAGTATCAACAACCAATACTGATGCATCATCAGATTGAAAGCTAGAAATGGCTGGTGAATAAACAGTACCTACATATGCCAGAAAAGGCCAGGATGGGTAAGCCGGAGGAGCAACTGTTGCCTGATCCACCAGTTCTTCCTCTGAGTGTCCCTGAATCCATTGATTTTAAACCATTTGCCTGTTATTCTGTAGCTTAGGGTTTTGTCCTTCTGGGCTTTCCTCAATTCTTGTTTTCTGTATTTTTCAGAGTAGTTTTCTACAAACTCTCTTCTAGGGTTTTGGTATCAGGCAATAATGGCGAAGTTTTTCTTTCTTCCCTCACTCCTTTTATAGGATGTGTACAGCAAGTGTTCTGTTAAATCAGTGGTTCTGATTCGGTAGCAACACTCTGTGTTTATTTCCATCTCTTCTTTTTTTTCCTTGCCTTTTTCTCAATTTTTCCCTGTATTGAGCAGCTGCTGCTAAAAGTCTATCTTTTTCATCCCACTAACTTGGTGCTTACATGAGTTTGAATAGTGAGCAAGAGAGCACAGAAAAGGAAATGATTTTAAAAAGCCTCTCAGTGGGTAATATCTGGAAAGAAAGCAGTGTAGATACCCTGGGAGCCATTGAGCATTCTCTGTGGGATTAACAGCAGAAGCAACCCGAATAGCAGAGAGTGATTGAGACCAGGAAAAAAAAAAGACTTTATGACATTTTTTTTTTCCTCCTCCATTTTGGGATCTTTCGCACAACATCTTTTGAGGCTGTCTTTTTCCAAGTGACTAGTGCATTCACTTTCCACAGTGTTTTCTTCACCCAGGGCACAGTTGTTGTTTTTAATCTAAGCTTCCATTTACTCACTGATCACATCTCTATCATTTCTATTTTCCTGCCTATGTGGTGTGAGGGTGATAAGAGGCTCTTTAAGGTATAATCTAGGCACATACATGAAGGAACCTCAGAGCCTGCACAGAGCCAAAAGCCTGAGTTGTCAGAGTGCGTGATACATCACTAGCCATGGGTACTGTGTGGAAGGAATGTACCTTGGTAGAAGTTCTATGGCTAAAGGATAGCACCAGTATATGGTGACAACTTACCCTATTTGTCACAAAATATGATATCTGTTTAAGTTTTTGAAATAACCCTGTCTGGTACTTCTTGTTTGTTCCTTTATTATTCATTTCTTAGTATATATGAAAACTGTCAGAGAACATCCCCATATTAAATCAATCTGCATTGTAATTCAACATTTTTTATAATATTTTTAAAAATATCATTTGCAGAGTATGAATCTCAGAGTCCTATTTTCTATTTGGATATTCAATTGTTATTCATTTTGTTTGTTTCTTTGTCCATTCTCAGATGAACGAACCTAAGAGTCCTGAGAATAGTGAACTTGCTTGTTTTCAGAGATCTATTTCCAGCTATTTGAAAAAAAAAATACTTGGCTTACAATATGCACAAAATGAACAAAAGTGAATTGGATGCATGTACATAAAGTGAATTGTTTCTAAATATTTTTAACTACTTAAAAAATTCCATGTAAACTAACACCTGCTATTTTATTCCTCTAATGACTTCATGTATTTTTGGAATATATTAGATTAAAAATAATGAACAAATATATTTCCAAAATAGTATATAAAGAGAATGTTAGTGGTTTTGCCACTCCCACATGTGAAATGACTGAAACTGAAACAGTATAAAAGAAAGAAGCCATGAAAATTTTGTAATTGCTATAAAGGGAAATTTATTGTTAGAATATTAATTCCTACACATTAGAAAATGTACTTTGAAGATACTTAGTGCATTTTTCCATCATGCTGGAAAATGATTCTGTTTCAGCATAAAGACAACATAGGTTTAAATATAGTTATAACTAATAGATCATTTTGTACAACATTAAGCCTGTGAAGGCTTTCAAGAATTTTTGATGCTGTAGTACTTTTAAATTACACTGATACAATTAATTTCTCCTCTGCAAATAAGCAGCTAACAACCATAGAGGCTCCATTCAGTCAGTTATACAGTTAATATAGAAATGGAGAACAAAGTAATAAGAAATGAAAGGAACTTGGTATAAAGGAAAAGCATTCCTGTTTGCATTTGGGTATGTGAAGAATGAACTGGGAATCCACAGCAAAATTATTCTGGTTATTTTCCAAATTCATAAAATTGCAAGACACATGCAGACCAACTTGGTACTAGGTTCCAGTGATTGTACTCTCCTAGGATCAGATATCTAAACATGAATTGCCTTGAATTTGGGAGATTTCATGATGCCATGAACAAATCTGAAGATTATAATATTATGTAAGTTGTCTCCTTCTTGGAAAATGCCTATTTTTAGGCCTACAATTTCTTGTTTTAGTTGTGGTGCATCATTTATTTCTTATATTCAGGATAATTAGGAAAATGCTCCTTCCATCTCCTCCAGCTTCACCAGTCCCCTAGTGGCATGTTTGATTGCTGCCGTATCACCATGTTTCTATCATGTGGCACTTGTCTTTTAGTGGTAATGCTCTTCTCTAGTCCATGTGACCTATTTTCACCTGTGAATCATCATATGAAATAACTCTGCTCAAAGACTGATTAATTTTCCCTAATTAACTTTGAGTTTCCTTAAATAATCAAGAATCTATGTTTAAATATTCTAGAATAAATGTATACATTTTTTAAGGAGTTAACTATTTTTTAAATGAATTCACTATTTCATTGTTCAGTACCTTTTTCTCTTGCATAATTTAAAATGTTGTGATATATAATATTAACTGTGACCAAACTACAATTACTTGTGCCATTTTAAAATCATTGTTCTCTTATAAATGACATAGTTTAGTGGAAAGGATTTTGAATTGTGAAAATCTGCTTCTCTGGTATGTTTTGTTACAGGACACATTGGATCATTTGCCTGGCCCTATCTTTCTGGTCACTTCCTATAAATAAATTGGATTTCCTCAAGAAGCTTGGCCTGTGTTCAGCTGATAAGTAGCACAGCAGACCGTATTCCTATTTGTTATTCCTTGTAGAACTTTGACTTCTTTCCTCTCATCCAATTTTCTGGTTGTTATAATTTGTACTGATAGTTTTCCTCTTCTGATTCTCCTTTCCTGTTCACTCAAATACAATTTCTTTTCCTTTCAGTGTTCGAATAATTGTGTCAGGCAATACTAATATACTGTCTCTAGTCACACTCCTGGGAGTGACTCATCCCACATAATAGCATTTTGCATTACATGATTCTAAAAATACAACTAAATAATTCTGAAATCTGTTTGAATGTGAGTTTGAATTTATTAGTAAAATACACAAAAGCCACATTAGCTGCATTATTTCTGCATTGAGACACCTAAACATGTATGTGAGGTTAAACAAAAAACAAAAACATTTCTGCATTTGTGAACTAAATAATAATTAGCTTGGAAGTACAGAAGTCATGATGTGATTGAAACAAACTTAAAAAAAACAACCAATTAAAAGTGTACAAAGATAAACATGATGGAAAATCTTGTATATTGTTTCCGATTTATTATTCACAGTTCTAAGCATTTACAGATTAATGGGTCATGTTATTTTTGGCTTACAGATGAGTAATCTGAGGTAAAGAGAGTTCACCAGGATTTGTGTTATGACAGCTAGATCCCAAAGCTATAATTTAAAATATGACATTGTCCCACCTATGTTAAGAATTTTAGGTACAGTATCTAAACAGAAGTTTTCATGTTTTTTTTCCCCCTTTGGATATGTTATAATGAACAATGGACAGGGTGATTTTTCAATAAAATGACTGACAGATTTTTTTTTTCATGGTAATGAATTCATTGGGAGAAAGTAGGTAGTGGAATTGGCCATGCTCATTCTATCAAATGGATTTATTTGAATGAATTATCAAAGAAATATGTTTCCATAATGTGATTTAAAATAATTTTAAGTATTAAAATATTCACCATAAGGCCAGAACTGATAAGGCTAAACAGGTTGTATATGAAATCTTCATAACTTTCCAAATCAACTCCATAGGTCACATAAATTTTCATTAAAATTGTGATAAATTACTAAATACTAAAATATAATCAAGTGATAAGGACAAAAAGATAGCTTTTCCTCTGTGTGTTCAAATCATGCAAATCAGTCCACTGCAATGATTGAATGGTGATTAACTTTTATGTGAACTGCTCACCTATAATCTACAATATAGTTGCTTGAATTCTTCAATAGTAATTTGAATTGAACATAAGAAAAACATACACAATAATGTATCAGAAGAAAAAAATCCACATTTATCTTGAAATGTGAATATGTTCTGTTTTCTAGGATTCTATATTTTAGATTATCTAAAAACAAGCAGCACATTGGAACAGAGATTGTTTAAACTACTTAATCAACCAAAACCTAAATACTAACTTTTAAATTAGGTATTTTCTCAATTACTATAATGTTATGAAATATTAAGGCCAACTCTATTTTTTCCTCCAGGGTAACATTTTAGTGAACCTACTAAATAATATCAATAAGGAAACTGACCTAAAAAATCATTTACTCATTCTTTTTGTATCTCTGCTAAGGTACACAGATGCTCAAATTAAAAATTTAGTTAACCTGAGGTAGTATTTTAAAAGCAAATATAAATTTAATCCTGTTTATGCCTTAATGAGAAACTATCTTTGAGTGTATATTAAGCATTGCGATATTTTCATCCTAATTCTTCACACTAATATTATAGAGAGAAGGCTAGGATAAAATATACTGGCACTTGACCAAATGCTTTCAGGCATTTTGTCAAATTGACTACTAAAATAGGCACTAAGAAATTGCAAAAATAAATAAATAAATAAAATCGTAACTTAAAAGAGTCACAAGCACTAATGGAAACTTTATATTTTAAATAGGTATTTTAAATGTTTAGGCAACTGGAAAGTGCTAAAATGTTATTAAGTATTAAGCCAGAAAGAAACAAAAATAAATTTTCTTTGATGAAATCTCACTATGGCTTTTACTGGAGAAGATAATAGGGGTAGAATTTTTAATGGCAACAAAGGGATAAGGTAAGGGTTAGCAGGACCGTCCAGGTGAGAGTACATGTAGCATGATGGAAAGCAGGAAATATCTACAAAAAGTGGGAAAAGTAGTAAATAATTTTCTTTATGTAATTTATATAGCTCATAAAATACACATCAAACAGAACATGTCTCATTAAGACATGTACTATTGTTTAAAAATGCACCAAAATCAGATTTTTGCCTTCAACACTGTGCAGCATCCACTAGCTTATCTTTCAGAAATCAAACAAGAAAAAAATCAAAGAAAAACAACTATGAAATTACAATGTTACTTCAGAGGTCAATAATTAATTAATTCTTAACACTTTACTTTTTTCTGTGAAATGAACATATTTCTTCCAGTTGGTTAAATCACTAATTATTTGGTTTGAATATAGCTTGGAAACAAGTAGCTGGTGATAAAAATAACTTGTCAAATGCACTGTTATGGTTTGAATATATGGTGTCCCCCAAAAGCTCACATGTAAGATAATACAAGAAAGTTTAGAGGTAATATGATTGTGTTATGAGAGCTTTACAATAATTAAAAGATTAATTCACTGCTTTGGATTAACTGGCTGGTTACTGTAGGAAAGTAGTTTGTGGCTGGATGAGATGAGTCACTAGAGGTGTGCCTTTAGAGTTCATTTTTTGTCCCTAGAGAGCAGAGCTTTTTCTGCTTCTTGGTGCCATGTTCTGAGCTGCTTTCTTCCATCACACCCTTCCACCATAATGTTTTGTCTCACCCTGGGCCCAGAAAAATGGAATTGACTGTCTGTGGACTGAGATTTCTGAAACTGTGAGCCACAAATAAACTGTTCCTCCTGTGTGCTGTTCTTGTCAGCTTCTCTGGTCACAGAGCAACAAAGCTGGTCACACAGCAAAAGAGCTGTCTAAAATGTGTCTAATGGAAGAGATGTTTTGGTTCTATGGGGAAGGAAACAACATGGAATAAAATAGAAATGAGTGAATTGTGACTTCTGTCTTTAAGAATGTTATCAAGTAACTGAATCTTCTTTTAAAAGTTGGAACAATTATAGTTGCTTTGAAAAAATGGTAAAATTATTTAAAATATAATAAATTATAAAGCATAACAGATCATGTCAGGTCAAACAAGTGATAGCTAAAATTATTATAATAAACCCAGTGTTTAATTTATCTCAGATTTTTCCTTCAGTACACTTCTGCATCTATATACTATGTAAAAGAACTTTTAATATCATTTCCTGAAACATTTTAGTATGTGAATATTTAGTTGTTTAATATTAATGAAACCATTGCATTTTAATATATAACATAAAATTCTGATTACCTATTTTACTTTTTCCCCCAGAAAATAGAATGTCATTTTCCAATGATGCAGCTCAACATATATTAATTTAAAATTTTTTTGTTCTACTTGTTTTTGGTCTTTGTATATTGAGAGTTTTGTGTTAGAAAGTATAAATTTTCCCTTTCATTGAAAGATTGAATTATTTACAGGTATTAAGCTTAAAAATGCATGGCAAGCTAAAATATAAAACTAGTTCAAGTTTATTAATTATACATATATTTCCTTTCTTCCTCCCTCTCCTGAAAAACTGGGTCAGTTTATAAGGTTGATAATTTAGCTCAATCATTACACAGTTAATTCTGTAACATGATGAGAAAACTAAAAATTTGTTTAGAATATATTAACTAAAAATTCTGCATTATAAATTTTTTCTTCAAAAACTGAAAATTTCAATAAATATTTGAGAGAGTATCATCATGGTCCTAATCTTGTGTTTTAATGAATCTAGTTTTACAAGCAAAAAAAATGTCTTAGTCACAAGAATTCTATGTAACAAATTGTACCAAAGCTCTTTGGTTATGGCAAGAAATGTTTTATTTTACTTGTTGACTATTTTTTTGCTATTTAGATTGGTTTCACCTAGATTGGATTTATTAGAAGATATTACTTTGAGGGGATTTAGGTAGGCTTTTTTTAGGCAATTAATTGCTTCAGGATATTTTCAAAGTGTATAAATTCTGATACTCAGAATAAAGCAGTGGATAGTTAAAAGTCACTCTATTCTTAATGAATCAGCAGAGGTCAGTTGACATACCATAAACAATACTTAAGTTGTATTCAAATTAAGATAGTTTACATTCCATAGTTTACATGTCCAAAAGTGTCTGTAATGAAGAAAATGTCAGTGTTAGGAACTGTATTAGTCAGCTCTCTGTTGCTGTAACAAAATATTTGAAGGAAAAAATGTCAACTGAAAAAATGATTTATGTTGATTAACAGTTTTTGACCGTGGTCACTTCAATCATTTATTCTGGGCCTGTGGTGAGGCAGAACTTCATGGTAAAGAGGGCGGTGGAGCAAAACTATTGATCTCATAGCACCCAGAAAGCAGAGAAAGAGAGGGAAAGTGGCCAGGGACAAGATATATTTTCCGAGGGCAAGGCCACAGGGACCTACTCCTTTCAACAGTCTCACATGCTACAGTTTTCTCTACCTCCTAATAGTTAATCCAGCTATGAATCCTTAATAGATTAATCTATTGGTGAGGTTAGAGGCCCCATGATCAAATTACTTCTTAAAATCCCTACCTCTAAACATTGTTGCATTAGCAGCCAACTTTTCAATATGCAAGCCTTTGAAGGATGAGCCAACATGCAACAGAAATATATATGTTACTGCAGTAGGCAAGGAGGTAAATGATGTTTCAATTTGTCATACTTTTTCTATTGTTCAAGATTATCCTTTCTCAAGCATATAGGCTTGTAACAATCAGTCATATGTTTGACTTTGCCCTTTGAAATGTGCATCTCTTTTTCATTGCTCTTACTTGCCATATCCAAAGATAATATTAGCAAATATACCTTTCTTGATGATTATGTTCTGTCAGCGTTTCTTCAGACACTAGGTTCAAAAGTTCTTTTGCATTAAGTTCAGTCACACTGTCTTACCAATATATATTTGCATAGTTGTTGGCCACTACACATTAGATTGTAGTCAACTATGTATGCCAAAAGTCCATTCCACATTCACTTCCTTTCACATGGATTAGTTTACCTGGTAAACTGGTTTTGGCCAAGTGGATGTGGGTTATGTTTTTAATGAAAGTTAGGCTCTGAGAAACACAGTAGACTCAGATTTTCTCCTTTTATCTTTGTTCTGGGCCAATCTTGAAGTGCCAGTATTCACAACACATTCTTCTCATACCCAATTGCTAAAGTACAAGGAACAAAACTAACACCACCTTTACCTTATTGATTCTGCTTATGTTACTTTTACTTACATTCCACTGACCTAGGAAAGTCACTGGGTCAGCCGGAAGTCAGGGAGACAGCAAATATACTGCAGTGCAAAGAGGAGGGGATAGGGTAAAATATTTGATGAACATTATTATAATGACCAAGGTGGGGTCAAACACAGTACAATTGGACATTTTTCACAATTTTTTCCTCAGAATTCTTAAGACTCAGACATAAAGTTTTACTTAGGGAGTTCCAAAGAAACAACACATTGTTTTTGAGTAATTCCATTATCTCCTAGATACATTTCTAGGTATTTGAGGAGGAATATTACTTTATAAAAATGTATGTGAGATAATACTCATTCAATATGAATATTTCAAATTTTCAATTAGTAATCTAAAAACCATTTAAATCTCTTCACTTTGAAAAATAAATTTATACCATTTAAGTTACAAGAAATGGCCTATAAAACTTTAAATGTAATAAGCATATGAATGAAAATAGCAATACCACTAATATGCATCTTCTAGACTCTTATTAAATAATCTAGTTATATGTTAATAATTGTGTTAGTTACACCTAAAAGTTGTTTTTTATTGAGTAAGCACAAAGAAAGAAAACATATCTTTTTGTTTCAATTGTATATAGGCATTAATTGTTCATCTTAGCCAAAATACATGATCAATTTCTGTTTAATTTAGTTTCCAATATATAGATCATCAGGTACCAGATGTTGTGCCTTAAATTCAGTTTTAAATTTAGTTTCTCTCTCCCTACTTTTCTCTCTTCAAATACTTGTATAGACATATGTGCCACATAATATGCCCTCACATATGATTTCTGTTACAAAAATGATTGCACTAATATTACACAGTTGAGACACTGAAAACAGAGTCCTGAAAGTCAATAAATGTACCAAACATTTCTTGTTTCTATATTTCATTTTCTGTATTGAATTTCGTAAATAATTCAATGATAAGGTGTTTAATGCTGACATTTCCTCTGATAAATGTGAACTCTGAGTTTAATGAATGCAATGAAAATTTTCAAAATGAAACATTTTAAATCTGCTGGAAAAATCAACAAAAATTATTATGTCTTTCATATGCAGAAAAAATAATTATATTAATCATCAAGGTATTATTTAAAAATAATAAAAGTGCAACAAGTTCATTTGAATTCCAGTATCCTATCAAGGCCATATAATAAATCTTAAAACAAATATTGTCTTTAACTCTGCATCTTTTCCCATCATTATTTTGTTTGTTTGTTGATCTCTTTCTTTTTCAATATGCCAATAAAAGTCCTCAGTGATGACACTAGTACCTCTTATCTTAAACATTTCTAGTTATATGTTTCTATCTTAATTTTTCTTCTAAGATTTTGCTAAAACCATACACAATTTCTTGAAAAAGATTAATTCCCAGGCATCATTAACAACAGCTTGTCTTGTTTATTTTCTATTTTCCTTGACCATTGATGAGGCTTCCCTTCTATACTTCAAAACATTGGGCTGTTTAAGGGCTTCATATTGGGTTCTTTTTTCCCCCTATTGAGTAATTTATTCCACCTCAATACTTCTAGGTAGCCATTCTGATGATGGCTGGAAAGTAGCTACAGTCTTGATATTGCTCATGAGTTCTAGTTTCATATATTCACACACTACTCATAATCTTTTTTAAAAAATATACATCCACATTTTACTTGTTCAAAAAGAGATACTTGAATTGCTTTCTTTCCTCTTCCTTCTATCAGGCCACTAATAATTTATTTTTAAATGGTTTTGTCAATGTGTACTTTAGGAAATTTGATAAGCTATGATACTATTAATTTCAGAAAACAACAGTTTATCTCCCAGTGACAATCTATTTATTTATTTATTTATTTTGGGGGCACCAGGGATTGAACTCAGGGGTACTCAACCACTGAGCCACATCCCCAGCCCTGTTTTGTGTTTTATGTAGAGACAGGGTCTCACTGAGTTGCTTAGCGCCTCGCCATTGCTGAGAGTGGCTTCTCCTGTCTCAGCCTCCCAAAGTGCTGGGATTACAAGCGTGAGCCACCGCGCCCGGCGCCAGTGATAATTTATAATAGCTTGTTTAGCTGTCATAAATATATATTTGTATCTTACCATTAAGACTCAGAAGATTTATCACTTTTATAGTTTGAATTTCTTTATCAGATGTAAATAATTAACAACAGAATTTTACGGCCTGTTTTAGTGACATGCCATGTCAATATAGTTCTCAACCATTTTAATATATATATATATTTTCATTTCTAATTATGTCATTTGAAGGAAAATGATGGAACTTGAGAGCATTACGTTAAGTGAAATAAGCCAGTCTCAAGAAGTCAGGATTGTGTTTTCTTGTGTGTGGGAGCTAGAAAGAAAAAAGGAAAAAAAAAAATGGAAGAGAGATTTCATGAAACTAGAAAAATAGAAGTGAGAACATTAGAGGAAAAGAATCAGAAAGAGGTAGGAGTGGAAAGAAAAGAGAGGTGTGGGGAATCAAACTGACCCTAATATTATATTGTTATGTTGTGTGCATATACAAATATGTACCAATTAATTCTGCTATTATGTATATTTATAATGCACTTATGAAAAATAAAAGAAAAAAATTGTGTCTTTATTCCTGTGGTTTACACAACATAATATCATTCCTTAAGAATACTTGCTTTTTAATTTTGTAAATATATTTACTTCAAGAGCAGATATTGCTTATATTTATTGTCTTTACTGGGTGCCATTGTAATTTAATGTTGAATAAAATTTGTAAAAATATTTGTAAGTATGAATTTATAAAGTATAAATTTTGTGGACAATAAATAATAACCCTATAGGAAAAAAAAAAATGATCTGTGGGAATTAAGGCAGAGGGTTTGGTGGATAACTCTTTTCAGGAGAACTTAAATATCTAGCATATATAAACCAAATTGTTATTTAATCCTCTGCCACAGTGTTCTTGAGAAAACCATCTAATATAAAGTCTGATAAAACAATGAATTATGAAATTCAGTTTAGCTTAGTACTTAACCAGATTGGGATACATACATGTAAAGATAAAGTGCACAAATACATATTAGATGAATTCATTATATTTCAAATGATTTTCCTTTCTTTCACTGGTACACATATGTCACAATAAATTGTGTTTTTTGATTTAGTTTCTCCTTTTCCCTTCTGTTATAGAAATTATTTTAACAAAACTCCACCCAAATATTCTACTTTTTGATCATATTTTTTGATATTGTAGTTACTCAGGTTTTGTTATTGATCCTGTCAAGTGTATTCTAAAATGCAATGACATATGTTACCGATAGAAACAGTGAAAGGTCTATATTTACTTCTCTTTTTCCTTCCTGTCACAGTAACTGAGGTAACTCACATGTCCTAGACTTTGTCTAAGATACAGGAGCAGTCAGTCTAGGGCCCTAGATTTCTGAAGAACAAAGCCCCTGATAGACAGTTTTCAAGATAACATTTCACTCTAGATATCCTAGTCTACCCTGATTATGCATTCTCCACATGTTTAAAATATGAAATCTAAGTTATTAGAGAAAGGTTGAATTAAAAAGTTTTTCCAGTCTTCAGAAAAATGTTAATTCTTTGTTAATTAAGCAACATAAGAGCAAAGAACCTTGCTGGTATTGATTTCTATGTAAGCAATTAGAACTAATTCAATACAATGAAGTTTTTCGACTGGGATGTCTTAAGATAGTAATATATTATATTTATTTAATTATATAAGGAAACTTAAAAGTATTTAGTTTGACTGTATTCAGCAAAAATTATGGCTTTAAGTTCTTAAGTAATAAGACCTGATGAATATTCATATGAAGTATTTATTACTTTCCAAATCCATAAATTGCAATTTTATGCAAATAAGTCTAGACTTTATAGAGTAATAGGAAATTACTCTAAAACTGACTATGCAGAGTTATCAAAATACAGTAAATTTTTAATCAGTGAGCTCTTGATATCAGATTGAATTAAATAAAATCTGAAGATGTTTTTCCCTAAAAAAAAATAGAATATAATGACATTTCATTTGACTCTGTTATTTTTAACTATGAAGTAGAAATGTTCCTTTAAAATTGCTTATAATTTTTCAAAGTCTGTTCTTATTCAAGTCAATCATGAATATCTAGTCAAGGGTACCACAGATAGGGTTTAGGAAAAGATTGATAAACACAAGGATGTAAGGTTGCAATATTTGTGCATACAGGTTGATGGAATTTAGTTGTATATTGTATATGTTTTAAACATAATTATAATCTACATTACTATGTTAAGTTAAAAAAAAATTTTAAAAAATGTATGTTGAGCCTCTACAGAGAAATAATTCTATGAAATATAATGTTAAGGCCTAGGTGTGAGCCTACCACAATTTATAAGGATGTATTAAAAAAAACTCATAAAATTATTTATTATAATAACATTTTTATTTTCAAAAGGAAGAAAGACCTTGTAGAAATGCTCCACTGCATTCAAACATCTTAGAATAGGTGTAAGAAACACTTGTGCAGTGGAAATCAATGTATTTTTGATATGCATATTATGTTATAAATATTTTCTCTATTAACATTAAAATATACCTCTGGAGACTTACCATATACTAAAATGTCTCTATTATATTTATTTAACTCATTTTGTTGGTTAAGTATGTGATTTACTTATATACTTTTAGTAGTAGTAATACCTTTTAATATATCTCATTGAAAATCTTGGGAAACTAAATAAATATTTACAAAAATTGTTAAAAATAACTTTTCTTATTGCCCCTAATGATTTCTGTGCTACAACTATATTTAGTTATTATAAAGACTATGAATCACCTAAAAATCAGAATGCAGATAAATACTATTTTTTGTGTTCATAAAATTTGAATCTAGAAATCTTTAGTTTCCATTACGTGATACTTAGGGTTTATATACATTTTACATGTATTTTATATTTTATTGATGAAACAGTAGAAAAGGCAAGATCATTAACTGATTAGTTGCTTTGAGAAAAATGATTTACTTTCTTTTATTACCAATTTACTCATCAATTTACATGTATATTTAAGGAGCAATGAGATTTTGGAGTTATCGAGAAGTGGAGCAATATTTTTGCCATAGAAATTATTTTTGAAAGCATTAATGTTAACACATGAACTGCTTTAACCATAATTCTAGATTATACCAGACACATAAAAATTTCCTTCAAGTATGTTTGTTGCAACTATGGAGAGGAAAATAATATTTAGTACAGTTAAACTATAAAAAGTTTCCATTATCAAAGAAGATATGGAACTCATTTATATGCAGTGAGTTACATAAAGTGGAAAATATAATAAAATGTTCTGAGATGGTGATTTAGGATTCTCTCTGTATTTTCCATGAATGTGTAACTGACACCATGGGAATGAGTAGGCATCATGTGAAACACACATCATCCCTTTCTCACGCATCATTCTTTCCTTCTAAATCCTAGTTACTATTTGGGACATTCTGGCTTTAGGTACACTTGCTCACTAACTGTTAAGTAATTTATACAAAACAACACAGCTACTCTTCCCTGTGTTCACTGTGAGATTAAGTGGCTCAAGGGTCAATTGCCCTCTGCATAATTTCTTCATGGAACAAAATTGAGAACATGCTTTAAATAATTTATAAGGTCAAATTAAAATAACAAAATATATGATTTTGCTGAAGTATGATTAAAATGTAAATTAATCAAAAGGTACTAATTGTGATAGGTGTCATGTGACTATCCTTCTCATGATCATGTAAGTGTTTTAATCAGTTTTTAGGGTCACTTAACCCTATCTGTGGTACTTTGGCCAAAAGACCTGATATTGACTATTAGAGGAAGAAAAGTTTATTTTGGCCCACAGTTTCAGAGATTTGGTCTATGGTCAGGCCCATAGCCCTCAGCTCAAGGAGAGGCAGATCATCTTGGTGGAAATGCATGAAAGAAGAATGTTGCTTAGTATATGACAATCAGGAAACAGAATGAGAGCTCCACTAAACAGAAACCAGATATAAACACCAAAACCATGCTCCCAGTGACTTATGTCCTTCAGCCACATCCAAAGTGACTATAGTTACTACCCAGTTAATTCATATTAATAGATTACTTCACTGATCATGTTATACCTCATAATTTAATCATTTCACCTCTGAAAATTATTACATTATTTCAAACAGGAGATCTTATCTAAACTATAATGTATACTTCATTTTATTTTTCTCTGAATAGGTGGGGAAGGATAACTCAAAGGGGCTTGAGTTATATATTTTATTTTCTTCACAAAGAAATATTCAGGCAGCTAGTGATGAGTAGTCCATTCTTTCACACAGAATAGATTCCGGTAAACCTTCAGCATGTTAGGCTCTGTTAAAAGTTTCTCCTGAGGGCAAACTTTATTAAAAAAATTATGTCATGACTCTTCTTAACAAGAATGGCTGTCAGGACAAAGTACTTGAGAGAAATTCAAATCAAAAGTACAATGAGGTAGCTGCAAAATGCCCATTCAGAACTAGTAGATTCTAGAGTTTATTTAATAGCATTATACTTAATTGCAGTTAATTTATCAGTATGTAGGTTGTGCAAGAGGTTAACTTAGGGCAAGCCTGGTGAAGGATGTACAGGAATTCTTTGTACAATTTTGAATTTTTTGAAATCCTAAAATTATTTTAAAATAAAACACTTGAAAAAAATACAATGAGATATCATTTCTTCCCTGTTGGAGTGGTTATTATTAAAGACAAAAAAAATAATAAATGAAAGTGAGTGTGTGGAGAGAGGAAACTTACACTGTAGATGGAAATGGAAATTGGTGCAACCATCAAGAAAACAATATGGAAGCAACAGCGAGGCGCTAAGCAACTCAGTGAGACCCTGTCCCTACATAAAAACACAAAATAGGGCTGGGGATGTGGCTCAGTGGTCGAGGTACCCCTGAGTTCAATCCCTGGTACCAAAAAAAAAAAAAAAATACAATATGGAGGGGCTGGGATTGTGGCTCAGTGGTAGAGCGCCTGCCTCACATGCGAGAGGCACTGGGTTAGATCCTCAGCACCGCATAAAAATAAATAAAATAAAGATAATGTGTCCATCTACAACTAAAAAAATATTTAAAAAAAAAAAAATAACCTAAAAGTCAGTCTAACATGTGATCCAGCTAGCCTACCACTGGCTATGTGTCCAAATATAACGAAAGTAGCATAAAGAGATGTCTACTCTTTCATGTTTATTGAAGCACTATGTACAATAGCTGAGATTTAGCGTTCACCAAGGTGACCTTCAACAGATGAGTGGATAAAGAAAATGTAATACATATAATAATGGAATACTATTCAGTAATAAAAATCATGAAATCGTAACTTTTACAGCAAAATTAATGGAATTAGAGGAGATTATGTTAAATAAAATAACTCAGACACAGAAAGACAACTACATTATCTTTTTCACATGTTGAAGTTTAAAAAAAATTGTTTAAATGTACAATAATGATTACCAGAGATCAGGTATTGTGCGAGAAGGAAAATAGAGGGAAGTTGGACAATGAAGACAAAAACATAGAAGTAATAAGTTTTAGGATTCTGCAACACAATGAGCTTACTCTAGTTCACAATAAACCATTAGGTATTTCATAAATAAATGAAGCTTTCCAAGACTCTCAATATAAAGTAATAAAAAGGAGATGAAAAGGCTAAGTATTCTGACATTATCAGTACATATTTTAAACAAGTATTGAAATATTATACTGTATTCCATAAATACTTATAATTATTATATGATAATAAAATTTTAAAAAATCTTTCAGTAGAAGGAAATACTAACTACTTTGACTTGATTATTATACATAGTATACATGTTGATTGATTAAACTGTACTTCATAAATATGTACAAATACACAGACACACACACATATCTATCTATATATAGAGAGAGAGAAAAAAACTCTGACAAATATCATGATAGTTTCTTTTCTTTTTTTTTGCTGCTGGATACTAATATTTTTCTTCTATATTTGCTGTGGGGACATAAGTAAATTCCTGGAGGTAAAATTCTCAAATTAGTGAGCTTTCCTGTGACTGGATCCTCCTGGGATTTTTTTAATCTCTTAGGCTTGTCCACCTTGCACCTTGAACAATTCATCAGTTACTATTTAGGGTTCCCTACCCTGGTACTGGTCCCCATGGGGATTTCTTAAGGATTTCTGCTAAGGTAAGTTGTGATTCTTTGAATTAAAATGTTTGAACTATTTGGGGGAAAGTAGTTTGTCCTGTAAAATCAATTCTTTGAAAGACAGAGAAAAGTCATTGATTCTTTCTTCTTTATTTTTTAAAAATTGTTGTATTAGTCAGGGTTCTCTAGAGGAACAGAAACAATAGGAAAAGAACATATAAGAAGTATAATTATAAAAGGGGAATTTATTAAGTTGGCTTATGCAACCAGAAGCTGGATAGTCCACAATAGCTGTCTGCAGACTAGAGAGCTGCAAGAACCAGTAGCTGCGCAGTCCAAGAGGCTAAAGCCCCAGAATAAGAGGGATCAACAGTGCTACCCTAGTACAAGACTGAAGGCTTCTGGACAATCACCAGCAGAATCCGCTTTGGAAGAGTGAAGAAACAAGAGTTCAATATCCTCAGACAATCGCAGCAACAATCAACACCCGTTGAAGAAAAATGGAGCTTGCATCTACTGCTGCTTCCTTGTTCTTCCAACTTTTATTCTATCCAAGCCATCATCTTATTGGATGGTGCTGTCTCACACTTAGGGAGTGTCTCCATTTCAGTTGGCTATCCCACATGCCAATCATTTCTAGACACACCCTCATTGACAAACCCATAGGCCATTTAATCCTTGGCATCTCTTGATACAATCAAGTTGACAGTTCAAATTAGCCATTACATTTTATGTGGTGCTGAGGATTGAACCTAGTGCCTCACACACACTAGGCAAATGCTCCACCACTGCACTACAACCCCAGCCTGAGTCATCGATTTTTCAATTGTAGCAGTTTTCTTCTTATCTCCAAATATTTTAAGTGATTTTATACTGCATTTATTAAGATTATCATGAATAAAATAATTAAATAGGTTAAAAATGTGAGTCATACACATATAATTAAATTTAGGTTATTTGTTAAAATTATTTTTTCATCATTTATGAATAAGAGTATACAATAAATATTGTAGTTAATATAAAATATTTCTTTATTATTTTAATGTAGGTGTTATCTTAGTGTTACAGTGTAGTTTTTTTACTGATAATGGAATCTGATAGGGCTTGAATGCTTTGCTTGAAGTGACAACACATGTCTAAAGAAATAAAGATAAAAGCATTATTATCCTAGTTTTTCAAAAATAACGAAATCACAGTGCATCACACAATTCCCTTAAACAAAAATATGAAGTAACTGTAACTACCTCTCCATCAGTGGGAAACATGACCTGCCACCATTTACCCAATTAGATACATTCTGGAGATAATGGGATTCTTGAGTCATTTTACTATCTTTCAAGTACCAGTCATGAGAAGAATAACATGGAATCAAGAATTGCTGAAAAATAGCTCTTTTCTTCTTCAACCACTTATCTCTGTGGGCAGGCATCAATATCTATTATGTTATCAGTGTGAGTGCTTGCTTCAGGTGCAGTGGGATGTCCAATTTCCATTTTTTTTTCCTCAACTTACCTCAGTTCCGAAGTTCATCAGCTCCAGGGAAGTACAGTTTCTTCCCACTGAGAGCTCTTTCAGTCCCTCATCTGAGTCAAATTTCTGCCATAAAGGTGTAGTCATTATTCAGCAAATTAAGGCATGACTGTGAGCAACCCATTCTCATTCCAGCTAGAAGGTTTTCATTTTAAGGGGAAGATAAGCAATGGGTTTAGATTTTCATTCCATAAAATTTTATTTCACCATGGGTGATTATGATCGAGATGCCATTATACATCTCTGATCACATTTGTATTCATCTTATGCCATTTTGTTCATATATAAAGAAAAATCCACATATAAGTGTTTCTTTACAACCTACACATACAAACTATTTGAATTATATTCATTAAAGGGATACATCATTATGAAGCAGACCAAATATGGTGCATAAAGCAATTGACCATGCTTCTTTTAAGTATTGAGATCCTCTATATAGAAAATAATTCTGAAGAAAAAGGTTACTATACTTTACACTGATATGAAAAGCTGGTATATTGCAGCTTCTAGAAAAAAATAAAGAGAAACTTGTCCACAATTACCTGATACTTTTGATATGATGTTTTATTTCTTTCTCAATTATAACTTTACTCATTAAAAATAAAATATGATTAAATAACCTAAATGTAAATCATAATTAACATTTCATAACTTATAAAAAATTAAGATTATCAATATTGGCCTAGTTTTTTTTTTAAATCTCTCTCCTCTTTTCACTGGATATCATCAAAAGTTGCTCAGTTAAACATATAAAATAACCCTAAAACTGATGAAACATTTTGATTTTCAGAGACCTTACAAACCAACAAGTATTGAATTCAGTCTGTTAGTTTGTTGTTTTTAATGGATGTCCAGATGCAAACAGAACAAGTAAAATGTGCTTAAGTAAAACAAAGTACATAAATTAATCAGGATTTGACAATTGAATATTTGCTTACATTGAAGGCAAGTAAGTGGTCCAAACACATGTCAGGTGATACTGTACATATGATACATTTGTATTTTATTAATTTATATTATACCTATTTCACAAGAATGGTAGCTACTAATAGATATCAATATTATGAAACCATGCTTGTTTTTCATAAAGAAAGAGTAATAACATTCATATATCTACTTCATGAATTAATAGGTTTGCAGCTAGAATCTTAATTGGTCTCTCTACAAAATGTGTAAATTGGAGGTGCTTCTTCTCATTGTGCCAGTGAGTAAGAGAACTTTTTTAGATTGAATATTGGGCTTAGAGATAAGAGATCTAGAGGGATAAATCACATAAATTCTTTTTATAAATAACTTGCAGAGATATGAATACTGTAATATTAGAAACTGTATACAGCTTTGCACATGGAACATATATTAGAAATCTTCAAACATGTTGAGATGTTACAGAGGCTGAGTTATTTAATCTTATATCCCAAGCAAGAGAAAACTTCTAACGCTTTTCCACAATTTAATTTCCCGGTTTTCTAATCATACATTTTTTTAATCTTCTGTATCTGGAAGAATTCCAACAGAATTTAACTCTATTGTGATGATATTGCTCCTCTGCAACTGAAATATGACTACACATATCATCAATAGATCCAGGTATGTTTTGCCTACAAACTCTTGCTGAACCTCTCACTAGGAAATTAGAATCCCATATGTTATTTCAGAAAAAATATTATTCTGAATATGAATAATTTTTGAGCATAATCTCTAATGACTAAACATTCATTTCTGCAGGTTAAAAGTAAGAATTTTAGTTAGTAGCCTTTATTATGAGTTGTGTTCTTCAGCCTTTCTGTCCATTCATTCATTCATTCACTTATGTACTTATTCAAAAATAATTGCTTAATTTTCCATTGAATTCTCCATGAAAAGAATGCATGTAACCATATACTAGTGAACAATGTGGTCCCAGTGTTAATCTCTAGGTTTTGTTGTTGTTGTTGTTTTGTTTTTTTAATAATATATAGTGGCATACAGAAAGGGCATAATAAGCAATAAGAGCACACTGACTTTTGAAAAATGCATGCTTTCATTTTTACATTTTCCTTTGTTAGTTGGGTCATAAAAAATGACTGCAATATTTGCAAGGAAATTAAAGGTAGACTTATAATTGGGATTTCTCACAACTGGAAATCCATAGCTGGTATAATAAGATGATTTATATACCATCTCCCATCATTAGGATCACAAAATTAAGCAAAATACTAGTAGTTACTCTTTATCTATTAACATTTTATATATTGAATACTTAGTTAAAATGTGAATTGAATTTCTACTTTAAGCAAGGCATATGTTACGTGCCAATGATAAAGTGTGGACATAAAAGTTCCTAAGCATCCTTGTCTTCATAGAGTTTATATTCTTTAGAAACCACGAGAAACTGGGAATTTTAAATCATATTTCATTAAATAGATCACATTATTAAGGTAAATTTCTCTACAAACATGAATGTAAGAATTAGTGTTAGGGCTTCTGAGATTCTCTTCAACATGAGGATAAAATTAAACATTTATTGTTCCAGTGGAGCATTATGCTAGATATAGATTCTTTGTCTCTGTACTATGGAAATTTTCTCAGTAAACACATTTTAAACAGATTTTCTGAATGTTAAATACCTATGTTGATGTTTTCAAAATACTTATTCATGGGAATCTTTCCGAAAAATTACAACACAAAAGAGACCAACAATTCTGTCTATTTAAGTAGCTGATATAGTTCTTTAGAGACATATAATAAGGATGAATCCATGCTGGAAAGGAAATTTTGCATTTCAACAGACTTTGGGGATAATAAGTTGGATGCTAGAATATATGGAATAGCTTTAAACACCACCTGCAGACATTTAACAGACTTTATCCTATATACTTTTGCCTTGATTTAGGCTTATTAATTGATATAAAATAACAACAAAAGTGGGCTGGGGTTGTAACTCAGTGCTACTTCTTGCCTACCACATGTGAGGCACTGGATTTGATCCTCAGCACCACATAAAAATAAATAAATAAATAAACAAAATTAAGTTTTT
>PVHX01015407.1:0-46836 GCA_004024805.1 Geosciurus inauris
GTGCTGTTTTTAAGTCTTTAGGGTATAGGCCAAGGAGTGGGATAGCTGGGTCAAATGGTGGTTCCATTCCAAGTTTTTTAAGCAGTCTCCATACTGCTTTCCAGATTGGTTGCACCAATTTGCAATCCCACCAGCAATGTTAAGATAGCCTTTTCAACAAAGGGTGCTGGGAAAACTGGAAATCCATATGCAGTAAAATGAAACTAAAGCCCTATCTCTCACCATGCACAAAACTCAACTCAAAGTGGATCAAAGACCTAGGAATTAGACCAGAGACCCTGCGGCTAATTGAGGAGAAAGTAGGTCCAAATCTTCATCACGTGGGATTAGGCCCCGAATTCCTTAACAAGACACCTATAGCACAAGAAATAGAGCAAGAATCAATAAATGGGATGGACTTAAACTAAAAAGCTTCTTCTCAGCAAGAGAAACTATCAATGAAGTGAACAGAGAGTCTATATTCTGGAAGCAAATTTTTGCCACACGCACATCAGATAGAGCACTGATCTCCAGGATATATAAAGAGCTCAAAAAACTTAACACCAAAAAAACAAATAATCCAATCAATAAATGGGCTAAGGAGCTGAATAGAAATCTCTCAGAAGATGATATACAATCAATAAACATATATATGAAGAAATGTTCAACGTCTCTAGCCATTAGAGAAATGCAAATCAAAACTACCCTCAGATTTCATCTCACCCCAGTCAGAATGGCAGCTATCCAAAATACCAGCAACAATAAGTGCTGGCGAGGATGTGGAGAAAAAGGTACACTTAAACAGTATTCTATTTTTAACACTATTGAAAATTCTAGGTTCTGTTGTGTCAAAATACTGAACTAGTTTAATGAGTTTGCTTTCTCTTTGCTGCAATCCTACTTGAAAACCAAACTGCTATTACAACTGGTTCTTGGGTATGGGAAATACTCCATTGCCAAATGACAATGTTGACCTAACAACACATTGTGGGTTTCTTCTCTGGCCAGTAGAAGAAGTATATCTACAACATACCTTTACATAATATATTTTCACAATTTAAACCTATTTTATCTCTTCTTTCTCTTATATATTATTTATATAACTGATAAAGCAGAGTATTTGTGTATCTAAGGTAATCTCTATTGAATCTCTGTTACATAATTAGACTGGAAATTGCCTGGTATACAAAGTTGATCTCCAAAGCATTTTTCAAGTTACCGTATTCAATTAGTTAAAATTGGGTTCTTATAATTGATGCTCTTCTTCTTTTGAATAAATACCTTACTTTGGGATTATATTCCTCAGTATATTATTATAATGAAGTATTGTGATAATATTAATGTAACAGAACTTTTTAAATAAGTTATCATTAACTGGAATATTTCTATGGATTTGCCTATCAGGAATATTTCCTGAAATCACACAACATGAAGGATTTTTTGGCTGGCTTCTTTCCCTTAGCATTGCATTTTCAAGGTTCATGTATGCTGTAGCATGTATCACTAGTTCTTTTTTCTTATTGAAAGTCATTCTCATATATTATTCCCAAATAATATTCAATTGTCACAGTACTGCATATTACTTAGCTGATGGACATTTAAATAGTTTTACATTTTGGATATTATAAATATTACTGCTCTGAAAATATGTATACAAATTTTTGTGTGAATACTTTTTTCTCCTTTTTTAATTGGTGCATTATAGTGGTACATATGATGGGGTATGATGTTACAATTGGTAGAGGCACACAATATAACAATGTAATTTGATCAATATTACTCCCTAATACTTCCTCCTTCTCTCCCCTCCTCCCATTCTCTGGTCCCCTGTGTGAACACATTTTTAATTTTCTTGGTAATATACCTAGAAGTGGAGTTGCTGGCTCATATGAGATATTCAAGGAACTCCAAAACTGTTTTGCAAAGGGATAGTGCCATTTACATTCACACCAACAGCATATGAGTTTCAATTTCTTCAGTCACATCAGCAAATTTTGTGTGATATTGGTGTAATTTTTGCTAGCCTAGTGGTTGTGGAAGAGTATATCATTTTTATTTTAATTTGCTTACTGATGAATACTGAGCATCTTTCTATGTATTTGTCAATCATTTATTTATTTTCAGAGAAGTGCCCACTCAAAATTGTTGCACAGTCTTTAATTGGATAATTTTTGTTTTGTTTGTTGTAACAGTTCTTTATATATTCTGGATTGAAGTCCCTTATCAGATATATAACTTATAAAATTTTTCTTCTACATATTTTTTCTCTAATTTGATGTATTCTTCAATGAATAAAAGTTTTTAATTTTGATTAAATCCAATTAACCTTTTGTTGTTGTTGTTTATTTGTGATTTTTGTATAAAAAACTATTGCCTAACTTCAGTTTACAAAAGTTTTCAATGTTTTCTGCTATCAGTTTAATGATTTTATTGCTCATCATTCTGTCTATAGTATCTATTTAGTTTCCTTGTTTCTGATATGATCTACTTTCAATATTTTGTATGTGTAGATCCATTTGCCCCAAAACCATTTGTGGAAGAATATATTTCTCCAGTTGAATTGTACTGACACCTTTTCAAAAAATTGACTGACCTTAAATAGAAATTTTTTTTTCTGAATTCCTAATTTTATTTGATCTGCATGCCTATTCCTATGCCAATATAATAGACTTATTAATTAAATTTATAGAAGGCATCAAAATTGGAAAGTACACATCTTTCAACATTGTTTTTACTTTTAAGATTTATTTAGCTATTGTGAATCTCTCTATTTCCATATCAGTTTAGAATCAGCTTGTCAGTTTCTGTAAAAAAATATAGCTGAAATTTTGATAAGTACTGTAATCTATACATCAATTTGGAAATTACTGCCATTTTAACAAACTGACAACTTTAGATCCATAAAGTTGGGACTTATTTCCACTTATTCACATGTTGTCTAATTCCTTTCAACATTATTTTGTGATTTTCAGCATGCAAGTCTTACACTTATTTTATTAAATTTACCCTAAGTATTATGTTTCTTTTATTGTTACTGTAAAAAAGTATTATTTCTTAATTTAATTTTTGAAATGTTCTTTAAAATTTATACAAATGTAGCCGATTGTTTATGATATTGTATTCTACCACATTATAGGACTAATTCTTTAGTTTTGATATTTTAAGTGGATTGATTGTATTTCTCCATAAATGATCATGTTATCTATATATAGAGATACTTTTATTGCTTTTTTTCCAGTCTGGATGACTTTTATTTCTTTTGTTGCCTAATTGTGGTAACTAGAATCTCAGGTACATTTTGAATAGAAGTGACTATAGTAGACATCCTTTCTCTTGGTCTTACGAAGAAACCATTCATTCTTCTCCATTAATATGTTAGCCCTGGGTCTTTCATAGATATCCTTTATCTGAATGTGAGGATTTTTCTTTCTTTTTCCAGGTTGCTGACTGTTTTAATAATGAAAAGGTGTGAGGTTTTGTTAAATGCTTTTCCTGTTTACATTGAAATGCTCATGAGGTCTTTGTGTCTTATTCTATTAATATGGTATACTGCCTGAATTGATTTTCGTCTGGTGAACCATACAATCATTTGTGCCTTCATGGGGTATTTTCACTGGATCATAATTTTTTTGCTTGTGGTGCTGAGGATTATACCCAGGGCCTCAAGCATGCTGGGTTAGTCAAGTGCTCTACCCCTGAGCTATATTCCCAGCCCACACTTGATCACATTTTATAATCCTTTTCATTTATTACTGTATTTTGATTGTTATTATTTTGTTGAGCATTTTTCTTTCTAAATTCATGAGATAGTCATCTTCAGCTTTCCTTTGTTTTGATGTCTTTGCTGGTTTTTGTTAGATTTCCCTAATGCCTTATTTGTATTTAATATCATGCCTGAATATAAAGGTCATGGACTTTGTTGTTATATTGAGATTCAGTTATTTATTTTAAAAAGACAAGTTTTCATTTGTTCTATGACTTTGCTAGGGTTAAAAATGGTGATTTTAGAAATTTTCCTGTCCATATTTTTGTTGTTTTAGAGGGAAAGAGTGTACCAAGGTTCTTTATTTGGCATTCTGAAAGTCAACCTCTTATGTACTTTTTCTGTATGTTTTATCTGCTGTTAAGTCTCTAGTTATCATTGTTAAGTCTCTAGTTATAATTGGACTTGATTATAACTGTTCTAGCACATTCTACATTTTCTACTTTATAATTTGATATTTCCAGCTTACTTTGGACCTGCAATCTATATCATATCACATTAAAAGTATATATAAAATAAAAGTTAAAAATACTATGAGCCAGAGTAAAGGTGAGAATCAAAAAATTTCACTGATCATTATATTTCTCCTGCATTTCCTTTTACTAAACTATACTTCTTTGAAAATCAGATTCATATTTCTTCAGATCTGAGAAAATGTCTTTCTCTCTTCCAAAGAGTTAATCTCTTCTCTATCAGCATTTTGGTCAAATTTGTACTATAATACTTATAGAATATACCACATTTACTCATGTTTATTCCCTCCTCTGTACATCCATATCATTTCTGGGAATCAGATAGTTGTTTTTAGGATTACTATTTTTAGCCTTGTTTGGGAAATTCTCAGCCATTATTTCTTTGAAATTTTTTTTACTCTTTCTCTTCACCGCCCCCAACCTTGGGACTCTGATGACACAAATAAATGCCTTTTTTAAAAATTATATTTGAACGTGTTCCTGAATTCCTCATTTTTTAGTGTATTTTGCTTTTTGTCATTTAGACTAGATAATTCCTTTTTGACTACTCAAGGTTACTGATTAATTCCTATGTCCTTTTATTCTCTCAGTCCTGCTATTGAGCCAATTAATTGAGGATTTGTTTAAAGAACTAATTTTCTTTTTGGAGGGGATGGGGTACTGGGATTGAACTCAGGGGCACTCGACAACTGAGCCACGTCCCAGCTCTATTTTGTATTTTATTTAGAGACAGGGTCTCATTGAGTTCCTAGTGCCTTACTTTTGCTGAGGCTGGCTTTGAACTTTTGGTCCTCCAGCCTCAGCCTCCTGAGCCACTGGGGTTACAGGTGTGCACTACTGCTCCTGGCATAAAGAACTAATTTCAATCATTGCATAGTTCTAAAAATGTCCACTTGAGAGGCTGGGGTCGTGGCTCAGTGGTAGAACACTTGCCTAGCATGTGTGAGGCCCTGGATCGATTCTTAACACCACATAAAGATTAATAAATAAAATGTCCACTTGATTTCTCCTTATAATTTCCACTTATTAACTGTCGTTTTCTATATTTTTTTTGTTTCAAGCATGTTTGTAATAATCATTAAAGCTTTTTTTTATTATGAATGTTTTAAAATTTCAGTCATGTAGTTCTAAAAGCTGCATTATCTCAGTGTTCATTTTCATTTGCCTTCTTTCTTCCCCTCAATTTAAGATCCTCCTGGTTCATTGTATAATAGATGATATTCAATTGAAATCAGATGTTAGTGTATTCAGGCTCCCATAACAAAAACATCTTATACTGGGTAACTAATAAAAAACAGAAATTTATTTCCCACATTTTTAGAAGTCAGTAAGTACATGGTCAATGCACCAGCTGATTTGGTTTCTGATGAGAGTCCTCTTCTTCATAGGTGACACCTTCTAGCTGAGCCCTTGTTGACAGAGAGGGCTCACTAGCCATCTGGGATCTTATAAGGACACTTTTTTATTCATAAGGGCAGAGCCTACCTAGTCACCTCCCAAAGGCTCTGCCTTCCAACACTGTCACATTGTGGATTAGATTTTAACATATGGATTTCAAAGGAACATAAACATTTAGACTATTGTATCAGGACAATTTTGGTATTATATATTTAAACTCTAGATCTCAATAAAGTCTTATGTTTTCGTTTACTACTTCTGGCACTGCTTTGGTAGGTGGAGGGGGAGGGTTATTACCTTGTTACCATCAGGTGGCATAGAAGTCAAGGTTCTCCCCTTGGTCCCTGGTGACACACAGGGAGTATGGACCCTTGTTTTGGGGATGGAATGAAAATTCAAGTTCCCTACTAGGCATCTGTAGATACTATTCTGTAGGGAAGGAAAAGGAAAAACTTGGTACTGCATCTCATTGGATTCCACTGATTCTGGAGTGAAAACTTTGCATACCAAGTTGGGATAAACATTCTAGCTGTCATTCATTCTGAAAGTGATTTGATGGGTGGGTTGATTCACCTTTTCCAGCCTGGCAAGAGTCAAATCTAGGCTCACTACTGGTCTTTGCTGAGATGGTGTTGAAATTTTTTTGTGTGGTGTCATGTTGGAGTAGAGTGATTATTTTAAAAGTTTCAGTCTTTCTAGATTGCTTCTTTCCTGATCTTTTGTCCACCAAGTGGAAGCTTTTCAGGAGGTTTGTTCTACGCTTGTTGATATTTATGCCAGTTAGAAATACATGAGAATATATGAAGCAAAAAGAAAACCCAAAGAACTCACCAACATTATTCCTTGGATCCCAAGATCCTGAGATGATCTGACTTATACTTTAGTTTCCAGGATAATCTTATGTTGGTTTTGCATGGGATGTCTGAAATTTCTACTCATTTTTAGTGGGAGGGAGGAGAGAAAATGTATACTTCATCTTTCTGGAAGAGGAAGTTGACCAAGATCTAGCCATCCAAATTTTCCTAATATTTTACACAGTGTCTAACAGGTAATAAATATTTGATAAATCATTGTTAAATTAATGACAACAGCCAAACTGCATATCTACATTTCTGGGAACTCTGCACTCAGTTTTACTCACTTCTGTTTCAGGATGATATTGTGGATATTTGAGGTTTCCAGAAAAGCATTCTGAGTCAAGAGAGGTACCACTGAATTTTAAGAACTTTTATAGTTTCTGTCATAATATTTTATTCAATAAGAAATTTGATTTGGAATAATAAGAAAAAACCTTCTTTTGGTATTGTTGCTGCCATCATTTGCATTTAAAAATCCCCTGAAACACTTTACTCTTTAAACATGTTATTCTTTGTTGTGCTGATTTATAGCTTCTAAATAATTTAGAGAATGTAATTTGTAATTAAGAACATTCTCACTCACATATGCAAATTCTAATGACTACTTGTTATGATCTTGCTATTTTTAATAACATTTGTACTGCTCGTTGAAATTTCTTAAAGATCAGACTAATTTTAATAGCTCAATGTTCTTTTTATAATTGCTGAAATCACTCATTTTATTTTTCATTCTATGACTACCATTAGTATTATCATGCTTACAGAATATGACATAAATACCATGGCACTTGTGATGCAATGAGCAATTGTCATTTAGCAGCTCTATAGTCCTAGGAATCAGAAATAGATTTTATTTAAAAGAACACTTTAGTGGAAATGCTTTGACAGGCAGGGCTTTGATTGTGGCATTATTCCATCCCTCATCTCCTTAACTAGTTTTACACTAATTTGAACTTTTCAGGTGCTATTCTTAGTATCTTCATTGATTAAATCAATTAAACCAAGTTCAGTTCAGGTAATCTTGCTTTCAACAAAAAATATTTGCCAGAAAATTATGTAATGATAGTAGTTATACTGGAATTCAGGCAAAAATTATGTATAAATTGGGGTGATTTCAAGACCAGGTAAGCATTATAGGAGGACATCTCTGTAAATCATCATTGATGATGAAATAAAGTATGAGACAGAAAATGACACTATAGCCTCTTTTCCTTCTATAAATAGAAGAGTGTATACTAATATATACTATGAACTTGGATGAGAATATATAGGATCACCATCAATAACAAATGTACTACTTTACGGGGGAATGTGGATAATGTGGGAGGCTGTGTATGTGTGACTGAATATATGCAAATCTTTATACCTTCCTTTCATTTTCACAATGAACCTAAAACTGATGTAAAAACTTAAATATTTAATAAAAATGGAAGTACAAATATTAATATAACTTTTCTAAAATCTTAGAAGAGTGGCATATAATAATTTGTTATTTTTCAAATATGTAATAGGTATCATAGAGAATGCTTATACATATATACGATAGGATACACACATGCATATATTTCATAGTAATCCAACAAAATTTATCCTAGTTTATGGAATAAGTATTGAATCTCAACAAAGTCAATACAATTTTTTCTATGTCACAATGATAATAAATATTTCATAAGGCCCTATAACTTTAAGCATTAGTCCCTGAGCTCCAAAACATGTGTTTCATTCATTTTTCCTACTTGTTTTTTACATTTTTAAATTTAGAATATTTTACTGTTGGTAATCATTTTTGTTTTTTATCAGATTATTGGTCATTATCTACAAGAAGTGATTTTAAAGCTCTAGTTTATTTCCTTTATGGTTTGGATGTGGAATGTCCCTAAAAGGTTCATGTTTTGAAGTCTTGGTTCCCAATATAACAATGTTAAGAGGTGGAGATTTGGGAAAGTAATTGAATCTTGAGGGCTCTAACTTCATCAGTGAATTAATAACCTAATTGCATTATTGAAATTTGGCAGAAATTATTGGTGGTGGGACCTAGTTGAAAGAGTGAGTTCTTGGGGTCTATATATTGTCCCTGCCCAGCCACTCCTCCGCTTCCCAGTTGCCATGAGCTGAACAACAGCTTTGACCCACCACACCCTTCCACTAGGATGTTCTGCCTCACCTTAGGTGTACAGCAAGGAAGCCAGCCTACCACGAACTGAGTATGCTGAAACCATGAGCCAAAATAAATCTTTCCTCCTCTAAGTTGTTTTGCTCAGGTATTTGTCACAGAAAAAGAGCTAACTAACACACTCTCTTATTAGCAAAAAGGTTTACTGAGTTTTAGTAAATATAGGATGCCATCAACTATAGTACATAAAGTTTTTAATGTGTTCCCCAAATGTTCTGCCATTTAAATTATGTATACTATCATTTGTGGGACATATTCAGATATCAAAAGTATTAACATGTAAAAATGTGCATCCTAGGGTCAATAAAATATAGTTGTTTCCTGTTAGGTGCCTATCTTTATCATAATTCTGTTTATATGCAACACTCTGCACCATGGTAAGGAGAGAGGGTTAAGGAAATATCAGAGAAAAATGTGCTTCATCCAAGAAAGGAGATATTCAATGATTTCTACAAAAGGTATTTTGACATAATTATTGTAAATATTTTCATAAAAGTATGTTTCCAGAATCAGAGTAGCCTTAAGTTTGTAAGGCTTGTAGAGAGTTTTTCAAAACTTGACAGTTTTTTTCCCATGATCACCTTTCCCGGACCAATGATCACTCCTATACACAACACCAAACCCTTACCCATGAATGATCACCATATGTTAGGTCCCAGCAATACTTCTGGTCCCTTTTTATTGACTTCCATGCCTTTGAGGGTGTTAACATACAATCATACAATCCACACAGTCTGGAGTCCAGTCTGACAAGCAGAGTTGCTACAGTTGAAATTTCAGTGTTGTTTTCTGTTGGAAAAGTCAAGACTCTCCATTGTAAATATTTAATATTTGTCCAACCATGTTGTTGATGGAACTAAATAAAGCTTTAAAAAAAAAACTTTATGACCAGAGTAATCTTTATATACTTAGTTATTGTACAGTTAAAGTCAAGTAATGATGATTTGATGGTAGATAATAAGGAATGAGAAAAGAATAAGAAAATAGGATATAAAGCAAGCTCTGTCTGACTCTAGTGCCTTTTTACACCTTCTGCCTTATTTTTACCTAGGACATTTTTCAGTCTTGGACTCTGATCTCTGTGACATAGGGAATAATGAGTATCCTAGAATGTTGGGAAGTCAGGGTGGTCTACATACTACAATGCAAGTTGAAATGCAGCACTTTTGAGGCAGGGTAAGCTATCTTATTTCTACATAAAAAGCCATTTGCACATGCAAAGTTGTTTCCAACAGTGAGAAGAAACATAATAACATGACCATTCACCATAGGCTGTGTGTTATGTATTCTAAAACATCATGTTATGTGATAGAGACAATGATGGAAGAAGTATTTGAAGGTATCTCATTGCTGATGCTTCTCCTCTTCTCAAGTTTATTGCTGCCCTCAGGATGAATGCCCCCTACTTCTCAGTCCTCTCCTTTTTTAATTATAGCAAATGGGCAGATAGTCTGGTTTTCCCTGTATCATCTTCCAAGCTCTTCCCATTGCATCACTCCTAATTCCAGCTCCATTCAGAGATTTACCTTTTGTTTCCCAAAAGTCCACTGTGAAGGTCCAATAGTTGAGCACTCCTTATTTTTCTCTTTATAACAAACTTAATTCTCCTAAGACCAATGGGAATACTGTCTAATTAAGAAAAGACTCTTAAGCAGGAAATATGACAAGTAAAGAAAGGCACAGAATATTCTTTTAATAATGATCTTGTTATCTTTTCACTGGGGAATGTTTTAATGTTAAAATTATCTTTAATCCCATCTATGTATTCTATGCCCACCTCTTCCACAAAGGAAGACAAAAATAGGGTCTGTTACCTGCATTTGCTTTAGAATATGTAATTGTATTTTCCCTGTATCATAATGGATCCTATCTCTTTGAAGACATTCAAAGTCTTGGATATCTTTGGAAATGTTCCCACTTCAAAGTACTAAGAATGAAGAAAAAGAAAGGAAGGAAGGAAGGAAGGAAGAAAGAGAGGGAGGGAGGGAGGGAGGGAAGAGCGGGGTGGGGGGATTCCTAGACTTATGGGATACATTCTATGCACCACTACATGTGATTATTATAATAGTCTCTTTTATTTGACAATGAATTGATTTCCCACTTTCTTTTTCAAAAGCAAAAGGCAATGACTTCTATCACATTGAAAGGCAGATCACACCAAATCCTTAGCAGAATTTATGGGAAAAAAAAAAAGAAAACAGTGTTGTTTTATGTCATGCCTTGCATTGGTTTGCCGAGGAGTTGAGGTCCTGGGGGACAAAAGTAAGGGGTCCTCAGGAGGGACTAAACGGGGTCCTGAGGGACCAGGTATGGGGTGGACGTGCAGCCAATTCACCCAGACTCCCAGGGATTGGCTTGTAAGACTGCTCTGCTGGAGCAAGACGCAGAACCCCTTTATTCCAGGAAGTGTAACAGCTTGTGAATGGTCCTCAGACCAATCATGGCCCCCAAGTTACAGTCAATGCAGTACCGCTCTGTGTCAGGCTGCAGTCCATCAGCATAGGGTGGGGAAAGGGGGAGTAGAGGGGAGAGGTTGAAGGTATGGGGAGTGCTCCTACAAAACAGGATACATTTATACATTTTTCTTTAAATGTTCTCCTAAAATGATAAATATCCACTTCAACTCTTTTAGGAAAAATGCCTGACTATAGCTATTGAGCCACCATTATCTGCTTTCACTCATGAGCTTATATTAATAGAATTGCTAAAATTAAACGCAAGAGTTAATTTTGAAGAACAATCAATTTTCAAAGCACAGGATAAAGAGGGAAACACCCGGGTGCAGTGGCGCAAGCCTGTAATCCCAGCACTTAGGGAGGCTGAGACAGGAGAATCGCGAGTTCAAAGCCAGCCTCAGCAATGACGAGGTGCTAAGCAACTCAGTGAGACCCTGCTTCTACATAAAACACAAAATAGGGCTGGGGATGTGGCTCAGTGGTCGAGTGCCCCTGAGTTCAATCTCCAGTACCAAAAAAAAAAAAAAAGAGGGAAACAAATTCTTATTTCAAAAACAAATTCTTTTTTCTCTCTCCCCCTCCCCAAATGGGATATTCCCTATGTTTACAGTAGAGCTGAATGACTTACAGAATTTTCAGGAAAGATCTAGTTATATTTATAAGTACATGGAATTAAAACATAATAAAATACATTATTAGTGGCATTCTAACCAAATCTCAGAATCTTAATGCATCTTTCCTCAGGTATAGAGGTAGGCTCTCAAATCACAGAGTGTAGAAATTAGACTACAGCTAGGCCTAAGTTCCAGATACCTTGATATATGGATCCAGCAGTTTTCTGTATTATATTAAAGGCTGAATCTTATCTATTATTGATGGCTTTTCAAGAAACATTTTAAAATTAGCTTCATATGACTTAAGTCTGTGGAATTCCTTCAATCAAAATACCATAATATATTAGGGCTTCTGTTCTTTCTCAGAAATGATAGGAAAAAATAAAATATTCTGAAATATTGAATTTTTTAGCTCACAAAATGTTTTTAGAAGAAATATAAACAATAATACTTTATAATGTACTAGACATCTTGAAGAATGTAGTTGAAGTTGGACCCATAAAGGTGGCTTTCCATTCCCTTCAACTTGACTAGATTTTAGACTGACTTTTTCCTGACTCTAAGCCCCTGTCCTCTCTTTTTGTAGAGCATTTATTTACTTTGTTCTTTTGAGATGCAAGTTCTTTTAAACATTTCTTAAAATCCAATAATGTCAATAATGTCTGGGAGACATTCTACAGGTATGGGAGACATACCTTTGGACTATAACCGTCAGCCAAGATCCCCCTCTCTCTCTCGAGTTCTGAAGGAAGTTAGGCACAAATGGGTGCCTTCATCCAAGTTATAAACTACCTCTTGTCAGAAAGGTATGAAAAATTTCATTTTCTCTTTGAGTACAGTCAATTAGTAAATTGGTTATACTGCATGGTGGTCTATAAATCCCCATCTTACCCTTACTCTTAAAAAAAAAAAGGTATTACCTTTTAATTCAGCAGAGGTGATCTAAAACTGAATTCTGTTCTCTCTACCCCATTATAATAGGTTGAATAAAATCTTGTTTGCCTTCCCAATTAATCTGATTCAAATATTGTTTTGACATTGCTAAAGAATTTTTGGTTTTCCTAAAATTTATAGAATGGATTTGACATATAGTAACATATCATAGGATAGTTACTATCCTAGGAGGTGGAGAGGGAGGGAGGTATTCAAAGTGGTTTATAAATGTAAAATGCAAATTATAAAACTCCTAAAATAAAACATAGGAAAAATCTTCATAAATGTGGATTGGGCAACATATAATTTATTTTATTTTAAATTATTTTATTATCACACTGTAGTTATAAATAGTTGGTGGGTTCCTGTTGACATAATCATGCCTTCATGAAACTAAATTTGTTCCCTTTCAGTCCCCAGTGCCTCCTCTTCCCCTCCTGTACTCTCCACCTTCCATTTGCATTCCTCTACTCTGCTTTTTAATCTATCTATCTTTCTAAACTGTGGATTAAAACCAGGGGCACTTAACCACTGAGCTATAATCCTCAGACCTTTTTATTTCTTTATTTTGAGACAGGGTCTTGCTAAGTTGCTTACAGCCCTGCTAAGTTGCTGAGGCTGGCTTTGAATTTGTGATCCTCCTGATTCAGCTTCCAGTGTCACTGGGATTATAGGAAGGCACCATCCACATCTGGCTATTTATTTTTAATTGGCACTTTAGAGATATACATAAAGGTGTAATTCTCTGTGGTATATTTACACATACACATGGCAAAATTTGTCAAATTCATTTTGCACTTCTTCCCCTATTCTGTCCTTTCTCTCTCTCCTTCAGTCTCCTCCTTCTACTTCACTGATCTTCTCTCTATGGTTTTTATATCTGATCCCTGTCCTCTTTTTCCTCCTACTTTAGTCTAGCTTTTGAATATGAGGAAAAACATTCAACTTGTGATTTTCTGAGTCTGGCTCATTTCACTTAGAATGATATACTCTAGTTCCATCCATTTACTGGCAAACTTTCAATATAATTTTTAGATAAAAATATCTTAAGTAAGATTTATGAAAGAAAATAAACCTATATGTAAATTTTATGATACCATAGAATGAAGAATTTTTCAACTGAAATAAGTATTTTAGATGAGGATATAAGATGTTTATATCTTGAAATTGATTGGCATTGTACTCAGGGAAGACAAATTCTGACAGAAATTAACATGGAAAAGAATTCCAGTTTTCAATTATAACTTCTTTAATTCACTATATGTATTTTGAGAAATTATTTCACTTAATATCTATTTCTACCAAAATAACAAATTAAAGAGCTAGTATTTTTCTACATAATACCTCCATCTGTTTTAAATTCAAGAAATTGACCTAAACACTTATACAATAGAATTGAAAGAAAAATGGCATGTTGGTATGATTGAATGTTTATATCCTTTCAAATTCATATGTTGAATTCTCAACCCCTAAATTTATGGCATTTGAAGATTTTTTTTTTTTGTCTCTCTGTGTGTGGTTGTTTGTTTGTTGTGGAATTGAGGATCAAACCCAGGGCCTTGGACATTCTAGGCAAAAAATCTACCACTGAGCTATATTCCTAGCCCATAGATGGTGTGTTCTGAAGGGTGAAATGCTCATGAGGGTAAAACCCTCAGGAGTAGAATTAGTACCCTTTTAAAATGGGTTCACAGGAACTTACTTTTTCCCATCCACTATGTGAGAACTCAGTGAGAGGGTGTCATCTATGAACCAGGAATTGGGCCCAATTCAGCAGACACTGAATGTGCTAATGAGTTGATCCTATACTTCCTATTCTCCAAACTTGTGAGAAATAACTTTTTGTTGACTATAAGCCACCTAGACTTTGGCATTTTGTTATTACCACCAGAATTGACTTAAGACACATATTCACTAAATTCTTATCCTTAATGGTGTCTCACATTTTAAAACTTCAAATCCTGTATCAATTTTCATTTTTCCAGACTGTTTCATGTAATAGTTCTACATCATTGCCCACTGAACCTATTTTACTGCCATTTACCTTTCCTGAATGTATATACTAGATGTTAACTGTTTTCTGGTGTCCTTGGATATTGATGCATTAAAAGGTTGGAATGATTTCTTTGTAACTATCAATACCCTTGAAAAACAAAAGCAATGTATTATAAGTATACTGGCTGTCTCACGGGGAAGAAGAATGAAATGCATATAGGCTTCATGCAAAGATTGAGAAAACAACCTCCTACTCTTTAACTCACAGGCAGTTTTCACTCTCCCTCTAGCTCTGTGCTACCCTCTCTCTCACTCTCACTCTCTATCCTTCTCTTTCACTCTCTTTGGATCAATGGCCTCTGTATTCCGTTCTACAAGGTACATCTTTGTAATCATTCCAGGCTAGGATAAGTCCTCTTGTGCCTATAGCTCCTGTATCTCCATCTGCCCCATGCCTGTTTATCATCTAACATTTCCTGCACTCTCACTGAGGGTTTCTGCATCATTCATTATGGAGATGTGGGTTCATTTCATATCAGCACCCATACATTTCAAACCAAAAACTGGTAGCATTATGTGACTTTTAATATGATGATGGAACTGCATATTTGCAATTGATTATTATTGAATGTTTGGTTGATTTGGTCCTATATTATCTTACCATCTATAAGTGTTATTTATGTTTCCACTAATCACAGAGCTCTATCTCCCTCACATTTTTCTTCTTTTTATCTTCCATTTATTTGATAGAAATTTGCTTAAGTAATCTATTCCACATTCAGTTTTTTAAAAATGCCACTGAGAATTGAACTTACTCTCCCCTTCAATCGCTATTTGTTATTGTGTCCTGTCTCTGTCTTGAGGCTGGAGTGGGGACCATTTCCTTTTTGTTATTTACTACTGTGCTGAGTGCACCATTAGCACTCAATAAATTAAAATAATAATGATACAACTCATCATCATAATTATCTTTAGTCCCTTAGGCAGATCCAGCAGGGAATAAAAAAAAAATTCAGAGACTGTTCTGTTTCCTATAAATGCCCTCTAGAATGTCTGAGGACATGAAAGGAGCCTTTAAGTCCACTTACTTTTCATCAGGACAATAGCAGAGCAGCAGTCATTGACAGAGTACTCTTTGAAGCTTCCAGGAAGATAAGATAATATGGTCTGGTTTCTGTTTCCACTCCTGAAACACACACTGTCTTTGTCATTTATGTGATGTGTCAAATAAGTTATTATGCCCTTAAGGGAAGAAATAGGTTTGATTCCACTTCATGTAAAAACAACTGCCATTAGCAGATTTTCTATAAACAGTTATTGCAAATTATGAATAAAAGTGATAAAGTCATTGCTTAATAATTCACAGAGAAGCTTTTTTATTCATAAGAACTGATAAGCTCTGAGATCCTCAAATACACATTTTCTCAATCATCTTTGGTAATTAACCTAAGAACTATAAAATTTGTACTCAATAAATTTTTGAACTCAAAGTAATCAAATGAAGCAAAGCATAGTAGCACATGCCGGCCATCCCATCTACTCTACTCAGGAGGCTAAGGCAGGTAGATTACAAGTTGAAGGCTTGTCTCATAATAAAATAAAAGTAGCTCAGTGGTAGAATGCTTACCTAACATGTACAAGGCAAGAACCCAGATTCGATGCACAGTACTCCAAAATTAATTACTTTTAAAAATTAAATGCAAACTGAGGTGTCCATTGAAATGTTGAAGTTGTGCTTGGATTTTGTTCAATTTGTACTATCCTCTAACAGAGGTACAACAGTATCCCCCAAACCTCTGGGCAGGCTGTGTTGGTATTGTTTGGTATCGTATGGTTGTACTACCATTTGGTTCTACTTCCATATAAAAACCACCTCCGCTTTTAAGTGACATCACTGGAGTTCCCCTTTCTGAATAGTTTTTTTGATATCCACATCTGGTCTATTTTACCATTAAACACTTTGCACCTGACTTACTGTCTTCTTTTCTCTTTCAGCCTATGCTACCACTGCAGGTCATTGCAATACTGATGTGGAGAACTTCTTCAACAGCACATCTTACAAAGCATCTTGATGCATCCAATTCCTGTAATTTTAACTCAAGTATATTTTAGCCATTGCTTCTTTATGGCTGTGTTCTTTGGACAAAAATCTTTCTCTACCTCAGACATACAAAATGTAGATATAATTTTCTGATTAAACTATTTATTCTTTATATCTTATTCCTTCAGTTCAGGAAAACTTGCCCTTGAACCTCCTAAAAATATCCAATTTGTTGATTTTTCCCTTCTCACAAAGGCCAAAGATTTTCTGGCTTTATTCTCCTATTTGAGCTTCTTAGATGTTTATCAGAACTGCTGGATTACTTAGCACACTTGATTTCATTGCTCATTTAACCAGATTTTCTCATTCTAGAATTATCTACAATCATTTTTCTCTAGAATATCTTGTCTTTAAAATTGCTCAGCTTTATGAATGGGTGATATTATAAACTGGTATTTCTAACATAAGGATGCAGTTCAGTGTTGCATATTAATTGTTTTTCTTGCCAGTATTTATCATTCTTTCTCTTGTATGAAAATGTATAACTTTTCTTAGTGTTTAGCCACCCCCTACTTTTTTACCCTCAGAAAATTGCCTCACCTTCTTACATTAAAATATGTATAATCTACACAATATTGTTCTAGTTTGGAAACTGCCCATCTATGCTTTTATCTATGTCACTCACATTCATAATTTCTTCCCTCAGGCTCAGGGACCAGAACTATACCACTTTCACTCTTGACCCTGTACTGTTTCATGACTTAGATCTTGTTTCATAATTTACCTCTCCACTAATGTTATGTATTCTAATCTTCATTTCTAATACTAGAAACTGCTTTTCAATTTATATCTATATAGAAATATAAGAAAATAAAATTTCTGAATATTACATTTCCCACTAGCTGTTGCTCAGTTCTTTTTTTTTTCTCTTTTTTTTTGTCTTTGTTTTTCCCCTTTCAGCTCTATGTATGTCTGATAAGAATAGTGATAAATCAGTCAATTTCCCTCAATCTGTCCACACACAATTATTAAAGACCTTCCTTATACCCGACTCTGTTCATTGCATAGAATACTAAGCAACATAAGTTAAAGTGTGTCCTGCTTTCATGGCACATCAGACTCTATCTCACCTCTACTCGATCTTCAATCTACCATGTTTCTGCCTCAACAAGTCCGCTAAATCAACTTCACTTGACCTCTTCATTTATAAATTAAATGCTCTACAGTATTTATCATCTTCTCTGATTCTTCAGCATTTTATCATATGAACCTCTCCTTGTAACTTCCTATCCTTCAAATTTATAACCCAAAACTTACCTTGTTTTTTCCTGACTTTTGCTTCTTAGTGTCTTTCATAGGATCTGCTTTCTGAGTTCATCACTTCATGACATTCCTCAAGTTTCTGGTTCTGTCCACACTCCACTTCTCTCATAGTGTTTTGATCTCAACAATAACCTAACATCAGAGAATTACAGTGAAATTGTGATAATAGTCCACCTTTAGGTATCTCCATATCGATTAAATTCAAAACGTCTTCAAATGAAGTTTTCATATTCTCTTGTCCTCTTGATCTGACTTGGAGACACCTCCATCTTGTTTATCCAAATGTATTCATTTTTATTTCTAATGCTGACTTATAGTTGCTTCTTCTTTACATTTAGTGAAAAGATCTCATGCTAAGAGTTTTTTGAGTTGTCTCCTAACTAGTATAACTTTTGCACCAGAGTATCCTGGCTATATTTCATTATAGCAGTATACTATTTAAAAATTCAGTTACATACCACTTATCACCTAAGTATCAAACATCTAGCATGGTAGAAAGGCTCTACATTATCTAACACAAGTTATTTTTGTTGCTATAATTTCATCTCCTTTCACTCATTTTTTCATTCTTTATTCTTCTTCAGTCTTTTATTTATTGTAGTTTCCAATATTATGTCTATTTTTTTCTTTATATGAATATCTGTACATGCTGGGTTCTGTTATGTTGGTAAAGTCTTTTGGTCAACTTTATTTTATTTTGCCAAGTTAACATATATTTCGAATACTTTGCAAAAATAAATATTTTTGTGAATATGATTTTCTGACCCTCAGACTACATAAGACACATTCCATGCTCCCATAACACCAAGTATACACATCTGTCCTAGGTTTTGTCAAAATCTATCTGATGATCAATATTTGCATTTCTTTTCTGTTGGAGTAAAAATTACTTGATTGATTATGTCTTATTGGTGATATAATCATCTAGAATAATACTTATTATTATCTAGAATAATACTTATTATTTACAACCAATGAGAATTTGTTTTTAAGTCAGTTTATAGAAATGAACAATTTTTCATATTTTCTTTAATGTTCTTGTACTATAAGAACATCTAGATAAACATAATTAAACTTATTATATATTAGATTATAACTCTCATTATTTATAAACAGATTTATAAGATCAATATGAGAAAACATGTGAAGGCTGACATACAGATTGATATTGAAGGGTGATATAAAAATACAACATGCTTTCTCTTTTGGCATTCCTCTGAAGTCAAATGAAAATCAGATTAGACACACCATGACATTTGAACTTACCTTAAGGGAAATGATGGCCTTCATTCATTGTACATGGACAAAAACCTTGACTTCATTCTGAATAAAATGTAAAGAGATTTCTATAACTATTTTGCAAAGTAGGCTCATATTCTCTCCTTATTGCCTGGAGTAATTATTATATCCTGACCAAATCAAATGACTTTTAAGTTCATTACTGCTCTGAGATTTATTGACTCTGTGGAGCCAAAGGTAACTTCTGTCAATTCCTGATGACATGTATGTTATAAACATGCAATTACTGATTTGAATAAGAATACTACATCATTTAATTTTTCATATTTTAATTGAGGAAAAAGATACTTAAGTGGGGAAGTATGAATATTTTTCCATGACTGGAACATTTAAGCAAGTTATATAGTCCTATTAACTCACAAATGGAAAAATGAAATATGTTAATATCCTAGAAAATCCACCACAAGAATAATATCTTAAATTTAAAATTTCTTTCTCCAGTTAATTTTTGTGGCCAACTTAGAAAACACTCGATCTAGGGGCTTATAATGGAAATACAGAAAGACCTTTAAGTATAAGAGCAAAAAGAGATACTGCTCTAATACAAAAGGAATATTTTTTCCAACAAAAGGCTGAATATACAAATCATTGTTATGAAAAATACATTTCTTAGTTGTATTCAATCTGCAAATCATAAACTCATTCTTGCTAGCAAAATATGGCTTGGATTTTATTTTAATGTTGATTTTTTTTTCATGCTTCTCATTCTACATCTGTTCTGACTCTTCCTTTCAATCATTTCCTTTGTGATTGCTTAGCTTCATGGTTCCTATATTTTGTTAGACTAAAATGTAATGTACTAAAGGTTTATATTGGCAGACCCATGCAGCTAGTCAGCTCTGAAGCTAGCTTTCATCTCAAATGGGCAAGGCGGAGTTGCGGGGGGACTAGAGGGGAGAACGCAGGCAGCAGAAAATGGAGGCAGAGGGGAAGAAAAACCCATTTATATTTCTGAAGTGGCTAATGTTCCTTGTTGCACAAGTTATTCTAAAACAGAATACCTCTCTTCAGATGAGTACTAGCAGGTGTGCCATCTGCAGAGCAAGATACCTGTTTCAAATCACGCAGCTTGGATTATTTTTAATGGTGTGATATCTGTCGCCTGTTTACTTATATTCGATAAAGTATCCTCGGGTCTGCTGGCTTCATTAGCTCCCATTTACTCTGTTTTTGGCTCACCCTATGTTCTGCTGTCGACAAGTAACTAATGGGCCTTGGGGAGGCATCTGGTCAGAAAATCTTTTCTATCTGATGCTCTTTTGATTGTGCCAAATTGTTTGGTCATCATACTGTCCAACGAGGAGAAAAAGAATAACATTTTACTCTACATTTTTATTTTTAATGTAATAGGTCCATAATAAAATATAAAAATTGTCTCTGTATGTAAAGTGAGAAAAAACTTTATTTTTATTCTTTCCATTAAGAAACTCCTTGAATTTCCAGGATTGCCTGAGCAACAGAATATCAAATTCTACCTGTTTATGTGAGCAGTAATTATATATTCTGGGTGGCAGAAAGCACTCTGCAGGGCTCTAAGGAAGTCTGTTATTCATTTCATCATTCTATGCAGCGTTGATCTTGCTGACTGCACAGAGCACTAATAGAACAAGTTAATGGAGTTTATTCTGCCACAAATGCTGTCAGTTAAAGAAGATGATTGCCATGTATGGAAAACCAGTCTCTCTAATGTCTTTCCAAAGATATATAGAAATATTAAATCTGTTATCTGCCATAGAGGAAATACATAAATATTGCCTTCTTAATATGAATTAAGACTGTATTATTTCAAAGTAGAAGTTGCAGAAGTTTGGGGCAATATTTGGTTGCAAAACCCATAGGGATATATAACTGCATATTTTTCATTAATGAATTATACAATATCAACATGATAGCTTCCCCCATCCTGCTGGCAAGTCAAATTATCCTAAATAGAGAGATAAGAATTTCATATTTTATAAGCTGAATATGTACCAAACTGTGCTATTTAATAAGTAACTTGCAGCCTTGGATTGATGTTGATAAAGATGTAAAAACCAAATGTTGTTTTCCAAGCTGCAAAATTGTATGTTATTCATGCTAAAATATGAAGCTGATTATAAGATTCAATGGTAATCAGACTGAATTAATAATAGTCCTGTAACAAACCTTCATTTTCTCAATAGTCCTGACAATTCAAGTAAATAAAAATTGAGAGGATGTACCAGTTCAGAAAATGAATTTAGCATTTTACTTAGTGCCTAAAATATTTCTCTGACTGATCAATAAAACCTAACTAATTAAAATATTCTTTTATGGACTGGAAGGTTTTTGAAAGAATATGGATTCTCACTTACATGGTCTAATTATTAGATGAAACTAATCAAGAGTGAAAGATATATGTGGTTGTTTGCTGTCAGCATAGAACAAAGAGACTAATTGTGATTTACACAGTATATACTATTTTAATTTAATGTTTTCATGAGTAAGACTAGAGCTTTTGGATTTCTTTCAGGAAGCCAAAATCTAGTAGAAATTTTTTTCCTGAAGACAAAGTCTCCAATTCACATTTTTTAAAGTGTGTACTTTCTGTTACAATAATTTTTAAAAGCTTTTCCACTCAAACTTCTACCAGTTAAAAAATATTAGTCCTAATATGCTTTTTGTTTCTTATTCATAATTTATGTAAATGCATATCTTTATGAATAAAATATATACATTTTGAAAGATATACAATTATAAATATTCAAATGGAATCTTTATAAAATTTCATAGCTGAAAATCCAGTATTCACACCGAACCTATTTAAGATTTAGAAGCACTACTCGTCTAGCAGAAGAATGTAATTTCATTACCACAATTTGGTGTTTTCTAATAACATCATCCTTCAACGTACTAATTTGTGGGCTGTTCTTCTCCTGTCTCCAATTCAGTATAGATTAAATTTTAGATTCATCAATTTAGAGAACAATGTTTAAATAATTCATGCCTCAAATGAGTTATACATTAAGGATGATGATAATGGATTTGCATTTGGAGAAGACGTAACTTGTTAATACAACTCAAAAATACACATCTCACTTCCACGTCTGGTTATGTTGGTTATTATTCCATCAGAATAACCAACTTCATAAAAGTAACTTCAAAATATCTTATTCTTTATAAAGTTATTCTCCAAACAACATGTGAGAGTAATAAATAAGACAGAATTTTTTGTTTGTTTTCTGCGGTGCTGGGGATCAAACTCAGGGATCATACATGCTAAATGAGCTCCCTACCACTGAGCTACATCTTTAGGTCTGAACAGAAATTAGTATAAGTAATTAGACTTAACATTTTTTTTAAAAGAGACAACTATAGACTAAAGATTTCAGCATGAAAGGGATGTACTGAGGTAAATTTGACATTACCCGTTGCTTTTCTTCTGAAAGTATTGTTGATTCCTAAGCCAAATTATATGTGAGAATAAAAAGTAAAACAAACAAAAAACAAAGACAATAGAATTCTTATCAGTCTCATAGAGTAGGAATTACACTTCAGAATTCAGGGCTTGCCAGGAAAGAGAATATTAGTCAATATCTCAGGTTTTTAATTGAAGCCCCTAAAATGCTATATCTTACAAAAAACAAAACAAAACAAAAAAACTAGAAATAGGAGAAAGAAATAGAAACTTAAATCCAGACTTAAATAGTGTCATTTTCTGATTTTATTAAGGTGACTAACACTTCTTCTCAGAAATTAATTCAGTCTTCTATTAAGCAAAATAACATTGAGTACTTCTAAAAAGATTTTAATAAATAATGCCTGAATTTTAATTTAAAATAATGAAATATGTCAAGAGACATGAACAAATTATTGAAAGTCTAAAAGAAACAAAAGAGATAAAAAGAATGAAATTATATTGAATTATCAGGTAAATATTTTGAAAGAATATATATGCATAATGAATTCAGGGAAATAAAATGAGAATTTTACCAAGGAATTTTGCCCAGCATTGAAATCTTTGAAAACAATTAAATAAAAACTCTAAAATTAAAAATGTATTATTACTAATATCAGGAACTAAAATATACTTAAAATTATATAGAAAAAAATAAAGATGGAATGATTATCAAATTGAAAGAGCTGTAGATAATATGCAGCTTATAAACTGAGGTTAAAAAAAAGTAATATAAAAAGAAAGCATAATAAGAAATAAAACACATGATAGAATTAGTATCTGTTTAAATATAAAAATATCAGCTATATTAAAAAATAATATGTAGTAAAATTTATATTTACCTGTATGCACAAAATCAAAATACATGATAATTATTATACAAAATATGGGGACTACATTATGATAGTGTTCTAAGCTCTTTGAGTTACATGAAAAGTGATAGAATAATAAACTCTATGAGTCAGGGATACAAGTTTCCAACTCTAAAGTAGCTACCAGAATGATAAACAATGTAAAATAAACACTGTATTAATGGAGAATTATAATTATATTATATACTTGATTAATTTCTCCCTTCACAATCTAACTATACCAGAGTATCCTTCTAGGCATAAATAACCAGAAAACAAAAACACCAACAACAATAACAAAAAGAAAACTGTATGAAACTACTATATCTAACATTTAAAAATATTTTTTGGTTGTTAATGGACTTTTATTTTATTTATTTATATGTGGTACTGGGAATCAAACCCAGTGCCTCACACATGCTAGGCAAGTTGTCTACCACTGAGCCACAATCCCAGCCCTATATTTTTAAGAAGTAATAATTAATCTATAATATCTGACAGGAGAGAAGTGAATGACACCTATCTTCTAGTTGCTACTGCTTCTTCCTGCAGGAATCTTCCAGAATACAGCTCACAGAAGAAGAACTTAAGCATAGACAAGGGGTTTCACTGATATACAATATTAGAAATAGGACAGATAAATTGTCTAGAATTTGGGGGCTTAGTATCTAGGCAAATGGGTCTGTGCAGAGAACAGTTCCAGAAAAAAAAAGCATTAGGTTCTCTTTGAGTTTTAATCTGAATAATAAATTTAATTTACATAGATTGAGATTCTTATGTCAACCAAAGGACAACTGCCACGTGATGGAAACAACAAAGGATCTATAAACTCAGTAATACCAGACAGGGAGACGAGAAGTCCTGAGTGGCCTCAAGCATTCAATAGAAACCCCAGAAACACCTCACATAAGCAGGGATCACCCACATCTAGATAAGAGACTACTCGAGAGACATTCTTGAAAAGATTAAAAAAAAAAAAAAAACTCAGAAGAATGAAAACAATCCACAAGAAAACTATCTTTCAGAGAAAAGGAATAGAACCTGGAATAGAGAATCAGAGGCACAAACCACAATGTTCTGTCACAAACAACAATTAATAAACACGTAAAGAATTTAAAAATGTGACTTGCAACCAGCAAATAAGTCAAGTTATACTGAAATAATAGAGTGAAGGGATCAGCAGATGAGTATATTAAATAAGCTATCATATATATATATATATATATACACACACGCACACACACACACACACACACACACACACATATACCCAAGAACTAAAAGAAAAACAAGAACAGAATAATGAAAATACCTTTTGAAAACTTGAATGTAGAGATAAAAGATTAAATTATTTGAAAATATTGGGTCTATACACAAAGTAAAGACCACAGAGAAAAAGTCAACAAACTTGAAACTATACCAATAGAAACTTTTCAAACTAAAAAAGAAGGAGGAAAAGACTGATGATAAATAAATGAAGAATCAACAGTCTGTAAAACTGTATCAAGTAGTTGGAGCCCAAAGGGAATGGATATGAGAGAGATGGATGTTAAGCAATAATAAACAAAATATTGAAATGCTATATAAGTAGTGCTATAAAGATCAAAATCAATACTCAAGAGTAAATGCAAAGTAAACCATAGTAAACTATACAATAAAGAAATTTCTGCAAACAAAGAACAATGAGAAAATGTTAAATACACTTATGAAATGTAAAAGATGTGTTCCATTCAGGAGAACAAAATAAAACTCATCACTGACTTCTTATCAGAAATAGTGCAGATCACTGTTTTAGATTCCACATATAAGTGAAGGCCTTAGGTTAAAGTCTCAGCAGCATCAAAGAAAGGAAGGAAGGAAGGAAGGAAGGAAGGAAGGAAGGAAGGAAGGAAGGAAGGACAGACGAACAAAAATGACGCTCTACATACAAAACAAAACAAAAAGAAAGAAAGAAAAAGGAAACAAAGATGAAACAAATGGAAAATGAATAACCAGATGGTTGACAGAAAAATAACCTTTCTGTTGAAATTTTCACTTTCAATAAGTACGTTAAGCTCGTCAATTAGATACTGAAATTATTGACTACATTTGAAAAGGAATTAAGTCTCTCCTTTCTTCAAGAAATTGCTGTGTAATTATAAATAGAGACATAAAATAAATGGATGAGTATAAAAGAATAAAATATCAGTAAAGAGAAAACTAGTATAACTTTATTAATAACAGGTAACATACATATAATTTAAAAAATCATTGAGGAACATTTCCCAATGGTATGTCAGTTTCTCATAAAGACACACAGCTCTTTTGTTATTTGGCTTTTAGTTTAGTGTGGCAGAATGGAAAAAAATAAAATTTGTACATACTTAAGGTATACAACTTGGAATATATCTGAATTTCTGAGCAGCATGAGTTCTGGTGTTGGATCAGCATTGTTTGCACTGGCTTTGATGCCATATTACTGCAGCAATGAACTATGTAACTCTGAAAACCCTCTTCCTTTTCAAGCTTGATCTAAATATGTTATCAATCTTAGTCATTTGTCACTATTTTTTTTTTTTTGGTGTTGATTGGCGACTTTTTCTGAAATAATACTGAACTGCTTTGTTTTCTCTTTCATTTTTTGTTAAGTGCAATAATATAAAGAAATAGTTGGAAAAACATACTTGTATTAGATGTGTGCCTGTGTGTGTGTGTGTGTGCATGTGATATGTATGTGTAAATTTAACAAAAGACCTATATTCGCTATATAAAAATATCTCCTAGATCCCAATATTCAAACGATACATAAAACAATAAAATAGACAAAATTGTCTACTTTTTTAAAATTTATAACTGACTAGAAAAAGTTGTAAAAATATTTTTGGTGTATAACATGACGCATTGATGCAGATACATATCTCCATACACACACATACATACTGTAAAATGGTTAAATCAAGTCATTTAGCACATGCTTCACATCACACAAATTTAAGTATTTATTTATTTTGAGAACACTTAAAATCTACTTTCTTTTTTTCTTAATATTTTTTTAGTTGCCAATGGATCTTTATTTATTTATATGTGGTGCTGAGAATCAAACCCAGTGCCTCACATGTGAGGCAAGTGCTCTACCACTGAGCCACAACCTCAGCCCCTTAAAATCTACTTTCTTATCAATTTTCAATTTTACAAAAAAATTGTTATTAATTATAGTCTCTATGAAGTACAACAGATCTCTTGAACTTATCTTTTCCTCTGATAAACATTCCTCCAATGCCCACTTCATACATTTTTTCATAACTATTCTTTCATTTTCTTTTCTTATGGAATCAACTTTTTACACTCTGTATAATATAGACTTTTAATAATGTGGACTCAAGTGTATAAATAAAATAAGAATAAATGAATCTAGAATTGTACTGAGGATTTTAACACTTTACTCTTAACAGAACAAGTAGATCAAAATTACTAAGAATGAAAATTTTTGATAATGCAAAAAATATACTCAATGTAATTGACTTAGTCAGAACAATGCACACAAATGCAAAGTGAACTTTTTTTTTTCCAAATGCATAAGGAATATTTATAATAATTTGTCAGAAAAAAAAATGGTCACACTTCACCAAAAAAAGCAGTCTTACAGTGTGAATGTTTTAGCTTTAAGGTAATTATATAAAATCCTATAACAAAAGGTAAGTAAAACAGCCCCAAATATTTAGGAATAATATATTTATTGGTAATACATGTGTGAAAGAAAAAAACATCACCATGAAAGTTAGAAAAATATTTTAAACTTATTATCAAAGCACATCAAAATTTGTGGAATGGAATCGAAGTCATATCAGTAGAAATATTACATCTTTTAAATGAATGCATGAAAAAAGAAAAAATTATAAGGATCCATTAAAATATGAGGATCCATTAAAATACCAAACTGATTTAAAATAAGAATTACAAAATAAATAAGAAAAAATAATAAAATATATTTTAGAAAATGATAAAAAAATAAAAAAACAAAAGCATATTTTTATAAATTGACTAATAAAAGTGATATATCTGTACCAAAACTGGGTAAGGACAAATGCATAAACTACCAACAATAAGAAAAAAGGGAACATAATTACAGATCTTACAGTATTCAAATATCTTTAGGAGTTTCAAAGAATTTTTTCTAATAAATATGAAAAATTTTAAAATAACATAACTTTTTAGTAACAAATGTATTAGTTTTGCTCAGAAATGTATGACTCTCTATTATTACAGATCAATTAAATATGTTGTTTCTGCAAATAAAGACAATTCTTAAAACTAGTGAATTATTTTTATATTTGAAGGAATAAAGCAGAATATCATATATGAAAATTTCAGTACACTTGAAAAAGAAGTATTTTTCAAAATTAAGCAAATATTTTAAATAAAAATTTTCAGCAAATTAAAACTTGAAGGGAATTTCCTCAATCTGATAAATGTTATGATATGCCTACAATCAATTTATAGGTAATGCTGAAATACTTGAAGATTACTACCTGATTACTACCAGAAGATTACTACCAGAAGATTACTATCAGCAATGATTTAGAATTTTCTTCTACTACAGCTCTTAAACTTGTTACAGCACTCAGTAAAATGAGGTAAATAAAATAAATAACAATATGAGAATCATAAATGAAGAAATACAACTATTGATATTCACAAATAATAGGATTTTGAGCCTAATGTACAAATAATCTACAGACAAACCATTAGATGGATAAATAAAATAAACAAGGCTTTTAGAATCAAGGACAATTAAAATAGTTAATTGTATAGTGCTGTGTAAATATTACCAAAACAGTATGTTGTTGAGAAAAATATAGTCAAATTAATCAATGAAAGAGAATTGCATGTACAGAAAGTCTCAGTAATATAGTCATTTGAATTGGGACAAGATGACATAGCATTATAGTGGATAGAGCACCGATCAATGGTACTATGATAGATCTTCAGTTATTTCTTTAGGAAAATAATGAATACTTGGGAAAAATAAGTGACTACTCCACAACTATATCAATCACAGGTAGATTATAAACCTAATGAGAAAGTTAAAATGATAAATTTCTATAGCACATTAGAACACATCTTTATAACATTGAGCTATTTAAATATTTATTCAATACAACCAAAATGTCACTAACAATAAAGACAAGGTTTATACACTGAAACTTATTAGTGTTAAAACCTTGATTCATCAAAAGATTTTCTAGGAAATATGAAAAGTAAAGGCACAGTGAAAAATGTATGTGTAATATGTGCATCCACTAAAATACCCCTGTTAAGAATATATAAGGTTCTAAAGGGAAAAAAGAAAAATATAAATCATCAATTCACATAAGAAGACATCACTACCCTCATATTGGGGATTGAACTTAGGGGCACTTAACACCCCTAGGATATGGCCAGTCCTTTTTATTTTTCATTTTGAAACCAAGTCTTGCCAAATTGCCCAGGTGGCCTCAAACTTGCCACATTCCTTTCTCAGTCTCTCAAGTTGCAGGATAATAAGCATGTACCATCATGCCTGGGTGAAAATATCCGAACGATTACTATGATGTTTGGATGTGAAGTGTCTCCCAAAATCTCTTGTGTTAAGCAAGGAATGTCCAAAGATAAAATGATTAAACTGTGAAATGATGAGAGCTATGAACTAATCAGGGGATTGATACATATGATGAATTAACAGACTGAGTGGATGGGTGGTAACTGTGGGCAGGTGGGTTGTGGTTAGAGGAAGCAGGTAGGTATTGGCTGGAGGAAGTAGGTCACTTGGGTTGTGCCTTTGGGGATTATATTTTTGTCTCTGATTCCACAGATATTCTCTCTCTCTCTCTTTTTTTTCTAGCTGATATGAGGTCAGCACCCTTCCTCAACCACACCCTTCTGCCGTGATGTTCTGCCTCACCTCTCGCCCTGTGAACCTTTAAAACTGTAAGCCCATAATAAACTTTCTCTTCTATAATTTTTCCTTTTCAGGTATTTGGTCACAGTGACGAGATGCTAACTAACACAGCTAATAAACTTGAAAATCGGAACAAAATATAACTACATAGCCACTGGGATAACTAAAAGTTTAAAAATAGAACAAACTGACAATTTTAAGGAGTGGAAAGGATGTGGAGCAACCCAAACAATCCCTTGCTGCTGGTAGATGTGTAAATTGTTAGACTCTTGGAAAAATGGTTTTCCAGTATGTCCTAATGGTGTTACTTTAGAGGAATTGCTATGTAATTTGTCCATATAAATGGAATATTGTACTGAAGTTTATTATTTTTTGCATTCCTTCAATAGAAGAAGAAAAGGAAGAAGAGGAGAAACCAACCAAGGGTCCACTATAGTAATAACAATGTGGTGTCCGAGGTACTGTGGATACTTTGAAATACTATCACATTCCCTGCCTTCAGAAAACCTGTGAGCTACCAAAGAAAATTTTGAAAAATAAGATGCTATTCTTGTATATGTCTTCACAATATAAATTCACTGCTGTTTTAGGTTTTGTTAAAATTTTATCTCTCATTTAATAAGTACATATGTGATGTCTGGGGTACTTTTTAAACACACTTATAAGTTTCTATTTCCCCTTGTAGATGATTTGATATTACCTTGTAGGTATTTGATTTCCTTTTCCCTCACAAGAAGGAAGAGGAGGTATAGGAAACAGTGTTTGGAATCTTCAAAGAAAAATAGCTACACTTTCAAGTTTTGTCTAATAGCATGTAATAACTATTATTTGATGTCTATGTTTTTTCTTCTGCAGACTACATACCAGGGAAAGGACCAATGGACAAAAGCAAAGAACAGAAACATTAATATACATAAAGAACATAAGATATAAACTACAAAAATGACAATTGTACAAATCATGAGATCTGGCAGCATCTTCCCACTGGAGAAAGCAACGTTTCATCATGTCAAGTCCCAGAGAGCTGCTCAACTTCCAATACCTGTCTAGGGAGATCATTTATGGAACATCATCTTCTCATTTATAATCTTCTAAAGAGGGAAGACAGATCTTTAGTCCTTGTGGCCATTTTTCACCCTTTTGTGACATTTGCAATATTTTAAGCTTTAGATGGTTTTTGTATAGTTCTTCCAGATGCAAAGCATTGGTCACCTGTTAAAATGGACACAGTCCTTTTTCTGAACTTCACATTTACCATCATCTCCACATGGGCTAGGCAGCCAGTAACTGCACAGTATTGAGAAGACACAGTGATTTCTCTGTTGAAACATAGCATTTCTAAGTATCCCCAAGCACTGACTAAGGTCAAAAAACAAAAAACAACAACAACAAAAACTTCAGGACATCTCAAAGACTTACCTCTACATTCATTTTGAAAGAAATCTTCAACACCTAGAGATCTGGCTCTTCCTTCAAAGTAAGATATAATTTTTTAAAAAAAGTAAAATCTTAATATTTTCTATTTAATTTATTTTAGCAAATGACATCTTAAATGACTTATTTCTATAAATGTGTAGGTATTTAGGGAAAAAAGATTATAAAAGTCAGCATTCTTTTCAAAGTGTGGGTCCAAAACAGATGAAGAAAGATCAACTTGCCAAATTTCACCAGATTTAAGATGTTTCAATAAGTGCAAAGACACCAGTATTTTAACACTACACCACTAACAAACAAAATTACGGTATGCTCTAGTTTGATGCCAGAGATGCTAGCTTATGAAAAAAAGAACGGTAAGGTCTATTTTTAAAAATGAAGACCTTTGTGAAGTACACTATAATGCAATGATATTAATAATATCTTTTGGTGTGTCCTTACTGTGAAATTTATCAGAAAAGTAGATATTTTAGATATATATCTAAATTGATTTTTACTCCATGCAAAATATAACATTTCTGGAGGAAAAAGAGAAGAAAAGTCTCTTAGTCCTACATGACCAGTTTCTTCTTCTTCTAAACTTGTTATTTTTCTATTCTTTCAGTTTTTAAATGAGGAATTAGAAAACAGATTAAGAAGTAGTAAATGTGTTACACTAATGCATGTACCTTTACTTGGAAGAAGACAGGCAGGAAGGAAGAGGGTTGATTCCTACTGCAATAATTAATTTGTCCATATATACCTGTATAACTGGACATATGTGTATTATCAATACTCCAATAACTTTGCATCAGCAAAGGAACTCAGACTTACTGCCAAAGCAAAGTCTAACTTACACTTGGTTAGATGTAATATGTGGATCCCACATTGATTTTGGTTATTAGCATGGTGTTAACATGGCTATCTGGAAATACAGATCACAAAAGATAAGGAGAAAGGATGGCCTATAGCTTTTACTTGGTGGGTTGCGGGGTGGTGGTGGATGGTGGGGATAGAGGTGGCAATGGACAGGAGAATGTGCCTAGGAAGAGATTTTAGCAACTCGCGTGTAAAAAGTAGTGATTTACTCTTAACTTAGTTTTGGTTTCTGTATTTGTACAAATTTTATAATTAAAACAGAAGAAAGTAAAGTTTTAGATTTTTTCCCCCAGGATAGCCTCTGAAAGGTACAGCTCTAAACACTTTTATGAATGTACATAGGAGTAATTTGTCATCTGAATATGGATCATATTTGACAAATGATAATTAGAAAATTTTGAAAAGTGGCTTAATACTAATTTAAGATTATAATTTTAGAGATAAAAGACATGTTGCTGTTTTTGAAGGCTATAAAAAAGCATTTTTTCTTTAAATGCCATATGATTATTATAAAAACAAAAATATGTATAAAGTAAGGAAAAAATAAGGTAGAATACCTGATGCCCCAGAAATTTCCCTTATCAATGTTTATTGAACTTAATTTCTGCTGTCTCTTATAAACACCTTATTTTATAATTGAATTGCTTCAATGGGTCATTTTAGGAGTCATTTAAACACAGCATTTCCATTCCTGAATTATTTTAGATAATCTCTTTAGTGGCTGGACTCTTGCTTATTCCCTCATTTCACATAACCTGAAAACTTCCTTTTTCTCCAACACCCTTAACCCCTCACCAGTCTTCTTGAGTTTTTATTTCTTCTGTTTATGCATAGTAAGGAAATTTCCTTTGCTGCTTTTTTTTTTTTCTGAGCACAGAGTGAGCACCTACAAATGATGAGATACATCTTTCTACCTTCTATTACAGATATTTTTTATGAAAGAATTTAACATCATTTTAAATTTCTACCTGACTTAAAATATTTTTAATTAAAAAGTTTATGTGTATGTTTTTAACTTTTTTATTCTTGAAATTTAATAGCTACAACAAAGTAGTCTTACTTACTTTATTGTAATGTTTTCCCTTGTGGAATAATTCTCCTTTTTATACTGGAAAGTTGAAGTTTTTTTTCTTCTTTTAATTTTAGGTAAGATGTGTGCTTTACTCATTGAATTCACTTATTTGTTTGTTCTGTTCTCTCATTAGGTATTGATGATGTGCTTTCTTAGTCCCTTCTCTTCTACTATGTGTAGCCCTATCTCCCTTCATACCTGTGATCTCAAGTTGATCTGCTCTCTCTATGGTGATGCTGTCTGTCACATTTGCTCTACTTCTGCGACACCAAATGAGGCTTTCATTCCTGTAACATCTTCGGTTCTATCTTTCAGTTTTCCTCTGCAATCAATAGTTGCAGATTGATTTCAACTCATTCCTTTTTCTTATTAATACTTTCATGAACCTTTGTCTCTCTCATCTGAGCTATTAGCTTATTTTCAATTTTTTAAGACTAAGGAGCACTATTTATTTGAATACTCACATTATGACTTCCCTGGTATTTTCAAATAATTTATTACTGTTCTTCGAAGTTCTTTTACTTAAGATTCTTTTCTCATTTCTTTTGTTATTTATATACGACTCATTCACGATTTATTTGAAAGGAGACAGTGAGTTGATGAACAAAGAAAGGGAAACATGAGAGGAAAAGGATATATAAGCCTGTGTTGGACCATAGCTTGAGTTTGAGTTTTTTGCCTTTACTCTTTGCCCCAAGTATGAGGATACAATCATTTTCTGTGACTAGGTATAATTATAGCTCTTAATGATACATCTTTGGGCCTCTTGCCCTGGGTGTTAGATTCCACTGGCTTCTTTCAGCTCCAAAGCAAGATGACACGGGAAAAAATGAGCATACATTTTCTTCTAGAGCCTCTTCTGCTGTGCCGAAGCAATCTGCTGAGTCAGCATAGAGAAGAGATTCAAATACAAGTTTGCTCGACTCATCACAAAACTTTTACATCATATTACACCTTTTGTCTTAGATTCTAAAATTCTTTGAAAGTAAGTCATAGAAAACCTTAGTTAACTAAGACATTTTGGAAATGCAATATTGTACTAAATTAAATTTCAGTTTTTAAGATAACAGGAAACACTTTGATTTCATATTTTATTATTGAAAACTCCTTTAAAATATACTAGCCAACTTCCTTGACCTCTTAGTATATTATGCAAAAGGTAATTGATTCTTCTTGGGAGATTTGAAGGTTGTTTGGGATCTCAATATCAATATTATAGGTGTAACTCCCAGTATTGCATAAGATAGATGTAATAAACACTAAGACATTCTATACGCTATGAGTTTTCAACAAAACAGTGTTAATTTTTAATAGAGCATGTTTTTAGTATCGAGCTGTTTCCAATGAAGAAAGATGGAGAATATACATATCTACACACAGAAGATAAATAGCTCTTTTTAGGGACATGCGTATTTTACATTTATATTTATCAAATAATATATATTTACTTTATATATTATACATTTGTATATAGATGATTCTGGACATAACCCAACTATTGGGTTATGTCCTGATAAAACCTTTATAAATTGAAAAATGTTGTAAGTCAAAACTGCATTTAATACACCTAGCTTACTGCTCAGCTTGGCAATTCAGTGCACTATATTGTTTTTCCCTAGTGATTGTGTGATTATGTGGATGCCTGGGAGATATGGTGTGTTTCTGCTGCCCAGCACCAAAATAGTATCATGCTGTATATCACTAGCAAGGGAATAGATCAAAATTCAAAGGTTGATGTACAACATACCTTCTGTATAATTGCAAATTTGAAAAATCATAAGTCAAATTATCACAAATGTAGGACTGTTATGATATATAAAATTATATACATATATACTTATTGAATTCATGGACTTACATTTCTATTTACATTTCTATTTAAATTATCATTAATAAATGTTTTAAGGCAATATATTTTATTGTTTTCTCCTCCTGGATTTTAAAGTAACAACTAAAGCACTGAGATAACAATGAACTGAGTCCATTAATACTGAGTATCAGAAAATAGTTTCAAATATTAGGTAAATACTGCAACATAAGGAAACCCATGTCTCCCATGCCACATATCACAATTAATGCAGCCTATGAAATATCTAAAATATGTTTGCATCAAAAATTTCCACATAACAACCTGGATAGATGGTAAAAATTGACAGTTATATCACAGGTTTTTATCAGCTAGATATTAAGAAATATCTGAAAATTTAACTCCATTTGTCATTTTTTCTTCACATATTTGGTAACTTGTAAACACAACTTAAATGCATTCTGACAAATTGTAGTTTGCTTGTTTTTTGACAATATTTCAAGTTTTGGCTTTTACATCCTATTTCTTGATAAGATGTTTTCATTACCATCCACATGTTAGGTTATTTGATAGCTCAAAAAATAAAAGCAAAAAAAAGAACTAGTAAAAATACCTGAAAACTCCCTCATGCTCTTATCTTTCAAAGTGGAAAGCATGTGCTGAGTAGATGAATTAAAAGAAGATAGGAATGCTTGGACCGCAGTGTAGCAGAAGCCATTGATCTTTACAAATTAGACTGACAACACAGATCCATTAAAGTCCACAGTCTAATGAAAAAAATTCCTTTCCTTTGGCCTTTCTTTTATCTCCACTCTTTCTGAATCTGATTCTTCTCTTCCACATTCTCCTGTCCTTCATAAGAGACACTAAATGCTGATGAGGTAATGGCCTTTCAAAACTTTCAATCTCATTTTAGAAATTACTCTATTCTAAACATTAATATTTGGTACCTATTTGAATATCGATAAGCTTGCCATTTCATGGATTATGCAGTGGAGAAGAATCAAGAGAGTATGAAAGAGTTACTCATTATAAGATAGCCCCGCCAGCTCAATGAAACCCATTGGGAATTAAAACAGGACACTCACTACCATTTTTTACAGAAGATATCACATCATTTATCACGTTCTGGATTTCAGTTTATTTGTTTACTTATATTTTGCTTTTACATAAAGAAAAGCTTCTTAAGGGTAGAAAACAGCTCATTCTAAGCTTTCCTACTCTAACAAGACCTAGACACAATACCATCCATTTGCTTAGTCATTTGAGACATGTTTAGTGGATGCTTTGAGAGAAGGCCATAAGCTTACTAGTGCAGCTGTTTAAATGACTGAATTACTTGGATAAGTAATAAAATAGAGTAATGAATGTAATTGAATGTGATATAAATTATAACATGGAGAAAAAATCTGCTGTGCAGAAATGCTACTCTATTTTCCAATTCCTACAAAGGATAAAATCATTCTAAGTCTGGGCCACACAAATTTTATTTTTCTTATATCACAGCCCTTAAATGACTGTGTTATAATCCATCCTGTATTCATGCTAAACCATGAGTCTCTTAGAGGCATGAATCTTGTCATCTTCATGTTTATATTCTCAGTGTCTACTTTAGTGCTTACCAAAAGCAGATGGTCAGATGTGTGTGTGTGTGTGCGTGTGAAAGTGCAAAGATATATATATGTGTATTTACATAGGCTGTAAAAATTAGGCTATTTCTAAATTAAGCTACATTGGAAAAATTATATGGCATTTCGAGGAAACTGTTTCTCACTCAGTCAAATGAACAAATAAGGAAATCCATTTCCATGACTCAGAAGCAGGGATCTTATTTCTGGGCCATGTGAATGGTACCATGTTAGCACCTTCCATATAGCATAATGTTTACATGAGGTCATTCAGGAAGGTAGTATCACACAGTACATAAGAGCATTTGAGTCAATGCGCTCTTGATTTGCCTGTTGATTCCTTTTGCTTATGAAGACTAACTATTTAGAGAAGAAATTAATCTCTCTGTATTTGAATTTTTTGTATATGTTGAGAATTATAGTCTATTCATAATGTGTTGTCTTAATCAGAAAATGTTCAGTTCAAATTCGGCAGTTTGTATAATATCTAGAACATAGTAAACAGTTAATAGCTTCCACTGCTCTCAACCTGACCTGAGTAGAGACTGCAATTCAAGAGTGGGTAGATGATTATGTAATTAAGGAAGGGAGGACTATACTAGGTACTAAAGCAGTTTAGTTATTGTTTTATCTCCCTTTCAGTGCCAGAGTCATGATGTCTAGGGCTAGTGAGTTTTCTCAAGGAACATAACCATATTCATCAGCCCAGGAAGCAAAAGCTAGGAAACTGAGTCATACATTTCTGCCTCTAAAACTTAGCCTGGAAAAAAGTCATGTAAAATTTAATTTGGGACTTATTTCTTTCCTCTTTCTGGAAATTTGGGGATATGATTGGACTATTCTAAGTCCCAAATGGCATGTCTGATAGAATAAGAAATCTGTAGTACATTTATAAAGTCTATCACAATTGATAACATTTTATTTATTTTTTGAAAAAATTTTTGGGGAAGGAATGAACTCAGGGACGATCAAACACTAAGCCACATCCCCAGCCCTATTTTGTATTTTATTTAAAGACAGGGTCTCACTTTTGCTGAGGCTGGCTTTGAACTCTGAATCCTCTTGCCTCAGACTCCTGAGCTACTAGGATTTCAGGTGTGTGCCACCGCGCCCAGCCGATAGCATTTTATTTTTAAGAGAAGACAACAAAATAAATTGCACATTTTCTTTTCTTTGTATTTATTTTAGTTTTTAACCTTTTTCTAGAGATATTATAGTGACTCTTCTTGTATGTTTATGAGATTATTCATATTTTTCCACCTGTATTTCTCCTTGAGATCTGTAATTTTGAAACGTATTTCCTAAACAATACAATTTCCTGCATAGGATTTTATGAACAACCTTTTCCAATCTCAAAACAGAGTATTAATAAGGTTAATAATCAATATAAATCTTGGCTAAAAGTTCCTGATGAAAATTCAAGCTTTTTTGTAGGAATGGTCACGCATAATTCTTCTCAACATGTAAAATACAGAAGCACTCCCTTGAACTTTGCCCTTGTGTCCATTTGCTAGAGTTGAGGAGGAGAAAAAATTAATATATCAATTCAGTGTCAAATATCTGAACATAAATTGAAAGATATTTATAAATGCAGATATTTTGGCAAAAACATTTCTAATTTTACTTTTCAAATTTAAAACATCGTATTAAGTATAAAAATCATGTAGAAAACAAGTGAAATGTTTTTTAATACTTTAGAACAAATCATAATGCATGTATTTATTTGGGAGTTTGCACTGCTGGGAAAAAACTAGCTGGAGATCATCAATGCAGAGGTTAGAGCAATGATTGAATCTGTGGTCAGTCGTTATGCTTTATTTAACAACATCTAAATATTGAAGTGATTTCTTAAATGTCAATGGGCAATTCGTTTCTTAATATCTTCTTTAGTCTGTAATTTTTTTCAAGCAACTTCTGCATGTTTTGTTGTGCAGGCAGCTTCACAGAGGACAGGACTGCAACTCTTATAACAGGAGATGGAGTATTCTTCCTATCTTACTTTTGGGTCAGACATGAGGTTAATTCCAGAGAAGTGTGTCCTGCAAAAATTTAAGAGCAGGACACTTAAAACTAATTAGATGACTCTTAAAACTTTCACTCAAACTGAAAGTATATATATTAAACACACACACACACACACCAGAGGGTGGAAATTGGGGTACATTTGATAAAGGAGATTTTTCTTCTGGTGAACTACAAAGTGAGAGTCTCCCACCCACTCCTGCTCTCAACCCCCTTTAAGTGGAAAGGGGTCAGAGTTCCTTCTTTTGTCCTTTCAAATGCAAAAGAAGCCTAGGTTACAAGAAAAGACTTGAAAAACTTAATGGGAGTCTTCAGATGTTTGGAATGGGCTGTGATAGAATGGACAGAGGTCTGAATCAAACCTGAGAAGCTGGAAGTGTGACAGACAGGTAGCAGTGCTGCTAAGGATGTGTGGGAGAAAGGTGGCTGTTCTGTAAGCAGATGGCTATCAGAATTAGCAAAGAAAAAGTATGGGTGCTTGTTCCCATGGGCCACTTTTGTGTCAAAAAAGTCTGAATAAGCTTTACTTTATGACTCTGCAGAAAGCAGCTACAGGAGTCTGTGGCCTCATGGGGGCTACAAGAAGGATGTGGATTGTGCTTCAAGTGTGGGGATAAACATAGCAAGAGACTGAAAGCAAATAATAGCAGTGACAGAAGGCTCTTTTCCCTGCAAATGGACATTAAACACCCTTGAGACCCAGTGAGGGTAGTACCATCTGATGATTTTGGATATGTAGTACCCTACTGCCTGTTTCACTTTTCTTGAATACTCCTCCCTGCAAAACCAAATGAACAAAAAATTGGGTTAGCCACCTGAGGGAGAAGCAACAGAGAAAGACAGTAACTAACCGCCCTTATCTTAGACTTTCTGCTTAGAGCAGACTCTAGCTAAGGGTGAGGGAAAGTTTAAGTATACTGGACTGAACATTCCAATTTCTATGGAAGAGAGCTTGTTTACTGACTGAACATGATCATAGGACTCTTTATTACCTATGAGTGAACAGAAAAGTTAGGGGCTTAACTGTGTTATCACCCAGGGGTAGGATGAAAACTTCACTCCTGAATAAACATAAGGGAGATGTAATAACAAACTTGCTTTATGATTACACCTAATGAGTTCTGCTGATACAGTGTGCTGTCTAAGCTCTCCATTGTGTTAACCAAAATAAATCATGTACTACCCTTAGGATTATTTGTTTAAAATTATGTATAATGATGCTAATCTGCAGTGTCATGCCAGGAGTTGGGTAAACACATCTAATAGATGCTAGATTTCTTTTCCTCTAAAATTTCAAAGTATTTGGAAGTACAATACATGCTAAGTTATTACATCCACTGGCATTAACTAATCTGGAGGTTTACCAGAATGGATATGTACTATTTCCATTAGTTTCAAGGAAAATCACAGAATAAAAATGCTATCACTTTAAATATACCTTTTACAAGTGTAAAACTTCAGTTATTATATGGAAATTTGAAAAATATCTAATAGGGGGTGATTTTTTTCATTTATAAGAAATTACAGGGTGTGTTTCTTCAGATTTTCTTCAGTCTCTGATCTGTATGTCTGGACATTCTTTTATTAACTGAGGTTACATATTCTTATTTACACAATATTAAACATAATATATACCACACACGTTTTATCTTTATGGCATGAATATTCTTTTTAGAAGTTGGTAGTCATTTTATTCTAGTATTTGCAATGAGATATCTTTTCATTCTACAGAGAGTTTAGGAGCTGGACTTGTTATTTTTAGAAATGGAGAAAACATCTCTCCAAGGTAATGGGACACCATGAGGTGTGCTCTTGCATATTACTTCCTTTACTAATTAAAGGGAATGTGAGAATGAAAGTAAGTTGGCATTGTTAAAGTAAATGACCCAATGCTTCAGTAATGAAGACACATCTAAGCTCAAGTTTATTGTTTTAATTTTAATCTTGAGCAATTTTGCTCGAGCAGAGTAGGTTGCTATGTATGTCCTGCAGTGCATCCTGTCCATTGCACCAACAATGCAGCCCACTGACTATAAAAACAAAACCATCTGTAATAAGTTGCATTTTGGAATAAAGTGTTATGTTTATATGCAAGGTGAATTGATATTGGACATTTATTAAATCTTGTTTTTAACAGGCTGTCATAAGTGGGGTTCTTCAGAGGGCAGGGAAATAGGGAGACTAAAAGTTGCTTAAATTATGCCCCATAAAAACATAGATGAGGCTCAGATGCCTTTGGATTAAATATTCATTACTGAATATTTACATAATGCATGTGAAAGTGCTTTTAAAATAAAAACTCTCTTTATATAAATGGAAGCTATGGCCAGATTTTCCCCATTATACCCAGTAGAGCACTTCAAAGCATCCTCTGGAGCCTTGGAGAGAAGAAATTCCTTCCATCACGTCTACAAAGGAAGGAGAATGATTATTCTACACTATCCAAACTTATCCTGCTTAAATTGTTTTGGCAGTCTTAAACTGCTCAATCTCTAGTAGTATATCTATTTTTCTGTGATTTATAAATATATGATTCTAAAGAAAACAATATATTTTTTAACTTCCATTGAAAAGTGTTGAGTGTTCAACAGGGCCTTCTCAATAAATTATGCAGAGTCACGGGGATGCAGAGACAGAACTGGCTTCCTATCCCATCTTCACGTGTACTATTTACTAGTTGTGTGCATGACCTTGTACTAATAATTTCAGCTCTATTTCTTCGTTCTTCTTCTTTTCATATGAGATTGTAATGTCTACCTCATAAGGTTAGTTAGAAATTAAATGACATGAGGCTGGGGCTATAGCTCAGGGGTAGAGTGCTTGCCTTGCATGCATGAGGCACTAGGATCGATCTTCAGCAACACACAAAAAAATAAATAAGTAAATAAAATAAAGGTACTGTGTCCATTAAAAAAAAGAAGAAGAAGAAGAAATTAAATGACATAGTGCAGGCAGTGTTCCCAGGATCCGACACATTGAAAAGGCTGAAAAACAGTTAATTTCTTCCCACATGAATACATTATTATTGCCAAATCGAAAGCAGCCAACTCTCAATTACCCATATTAATATATGGAAATATCTATACAGATAAATAAAAATAATGTGGGCATAATTTTCACACATAGTTTTGTGATCTATTTTTAAATTTTATAATTTTCTAATATTCCACTACAGAATTTAGATATGAAGATGGATATTAGGAACTGAGTGCTTCAACTCTCTCATTTTACAGATAAAAAAGTCAGAGATGACAAATACAATTGCCAATGTAATACAGCTAGTTAGTGGTAAAATGGGAACTGAAGATCAAATCATTTTTTTTCACTTTCTGTGATTTTATAGTGGTTCAAATAAAACAATCAAACTAATGTTCAAAATAATCTCAACTGAAATAGCTGAAAAAGTGCCCACCTTCACTAACTACCATACTATTTATTACTTACCTTCTGACAATTTCATTCTGTGGCTATGCATTATATTTTTTTTACACTAGTCCAAAGCAACATATAGGATCAGAATTCATGAATGATTCCAGTCAAGATTTTGAATTAGTTCAGTCTAAACTTTGGGCTATTTAGGAGAGTTATGGATTAAAAAATATCACTAAGTCCTGAAACAGTGATTAGATCACTTTGCCCATTAGCAGGTTGTATTGTTTACTCTGGAGGTTATAGGTAGAATAGGGACAAAGACTACTTTTTAGGCTGAGCACATAGACACCATCGTAGTTTAATATCTTAGCTTATAACATCCCTAGAGGCAAACAGTAATTAAATGCTTTGTAGTAAAAGTCCTTCTATTGTGACTCATAAGCAGGTAAATCTAGGATATGATAAGAGTGAGCAGAGCTGCAGATAATGACATAAATAACGATAAAGTGAGAGCTAGTAATAATTTCTATGAGAACTGGAAATTGAGATATGCTTTAGAAAATTCACATAACAGATAATCTTCCAGGGAAAGAGACTCATTTCCCATTACTCTCTATCTGCACTTCTCTAATGGCATTTATTTTCTAACTTGCACTAGAGTTATTTATGCACTTCTTATCTCTTTGCTTGTACCATAAACAGCTTGGAGATCAAAACTCTTTCAACCTCATTTTTATAGTTTCTGAGGCATTTGCTTATTATACCCTGGCCATAGAAGGCATTTAACAAGAATGGCTTAAATGAATTAATATATTTTTGCTATGATTATATTGGAATTGTATTTCATATAATGGAAAGAGGAAATAATAATAAAGTAGTTGAAATCCTTCCTGGAGGAAAGGAGATGTTCTCATATTCTCTTTCAATAAAGGAAATAAATTACAGCACTTTCTCCAAGGGTCTCAAGTAAAATAAAAAAGGAAAAATAAGGTTTTCTGTAATGGTTTAAAAATACTCACTTTAATATAGCTTTTTCTATAATTCTGCGATTTATTTGAATTATTTCCAATGAGATATTCATAAATGAAATATGAGCTAAACATTAAAAAAGGTCAAGTCCTTCTGTATGTGACCAACTTTTACTTCATGATTTTTCTAACTCTGTCTACACATAGCAGACACTGGCAGCTGACTATGCAATATCTATTTCTTCATTTTGTCTTTCTAAAAGAAATCTGTAATTTGTTCAGATTCAGGGATCCACTGTGCTCCCCTGAACTCCCAGAGACTTGGAAGAAGTTCAATTTCCACCTTCAGGAAAAATCTGTTTCTGATGGTCTAGTCCAATCATCGTTTGGCATCACCTCCCCTGGGACTGGTGAGAATGTCTGACTGAGCTATCTATCAGTACACAATTGCTAACACATTCTCCAAGAGTTATTGATCAAATTGGGATAATTTTCAAGAGAGGTTCTCTGTTCTCTTGTTGCTCTCCTTCTTTCTTCCCCTCTTCCCCTGCCCCTTTCCCCCTTCTTCTATCTTTCTTGTCTCTACTCCTCCCTCTCAGCCTTTCCCCCAACTTCACATTTTAATTTCCTCTTTCCTACTGCATATGAAAAAGGTACAAGCAGCCCATCAGCTTTGCAGATACCCAGCTTCTTTTGACCCCTAGGAGTAATATCAGTTCTTAATTAAGCTGATGCTGAAGGAGACAGAGCTAAGCGAGGAGAAGAATTTGGGTTCATGATGTTATCGCTAAGACACCCTGTCTACCAACCCTGAATCCCACACTCCACACAGACTTGCACGTTCTTAAAATGATGAAATGTATGTATTGTTTAAGCCAGTTTGCTTTGATATTGTTGCAAACTAATTTTGATGTACTCCTTCACCTCAGTCCTCCACCTCATTTTTAAATTTCCTTCCTCGCCCACTTATTTTTCTATACATGCCATTATTATTCTTATGTAGAGAAACATGTCTAACTTTATGATACTAAATGATTACCATTAAGTATGGACAATAGCAAGGGAAAATAGTACAAACTCAAATGAAATGCTAACAGCTAAAAGGCCGATTTTATAATGTGCATTTGTAGCAGCCATTTGAGTGAGTCTACATAATGGTTTTAAAGGACTTTCAATAATGTTTCCTGCAGCTGTGCAGACTTTTAACTTTTAACTCTTCATTTAAAAAATACATCTAAATATAAATCAAGCACTGTACACTTCCAATTTAGCTGTTTGAATGGAAAGAGAAAGTTGAAAGCTGGAGCAGTCATGAGTAAGTGCTATAGAAAGCTGTAGTCGACAGTTGCAATTTAAAACCAATCAAGTGGGCAGGAGAAGGGGAACACAGAACCTGAAAATAACTGGTAAGCTTAGAAATAGTCTTAAAGCAGCAGCCACACTAATAATGATTATGGTTAATTAGTGATCCAAGGGTGCCACCCTCTCAGCAAGAGGAGTTGGAAGGTGACAAGTAGTTTAAGCAGTCTGTCAGTCTCACCAGCGATATTCACCTGAGCCAATCTTCCCTAATAAGGAAAGATTTTGCTTTGTACCCAAGTGTAAAGAATATGAGGGGGAGGCAGCTACATAGTGACTTGACATGTGTCCACACTTCAAAATTTTTTGTCAGTCAAGCCTGAGACTGAAAAACTAAGATTTTTTAATGTGGATGACATACATAAAGTGAGAAGTGTCCTGGAGCTACCCTCTCAAGACTATCATTGCTGGGATTATGCATTTGGAAGTTAGAAAACAGGTTACCTTCTGCAATTTCAACCAAGGTCAGTGCATCTTGAGCAAGAGGACAGGGGGAAGCTATTTTAGAACTAAAATAATGCTTTCTCTTATAGCACTGTGAAAGAAATCACAGTATCTTGGTAGTTCTTGTAGTTTTATGTAGTTATATTTGAGCAAGTTATTTAAGGTCTTTCCCCCCTTCTGAAGTCAAAGAACATCAGCCCTGCACTGCCTTTCTTTCTAGGGAATTTGTGAAAGGAAAATTTATATACATGAAAACTTTTTCTGAATAGCAAAGTACTATAGTGATGCTAGCAATTGGAATCAGTTTTATCTACTTATCCCTTTCAAGCAGAAACAAATTAGGAGATATGCTGCACTTTAAAAGTCATTATATAAGTCATGGGAATGATCACTTGTTTCAACCATATGAAAATTTTGAAAACAATAAATAAAAATTTTAAAAGATTAAAGGGATGACTAAGAATAATGGAAAGGTAATTTAACATATTTGCCTTTGATTTTTAATTTTTTTTGCTTCTATATATTTTCTATAATATTTACAACTTTTTTCCTTTGTTTTCTTCTGAGATATATTGGTAGAAACTATCAAGGGTTAGCTTGCCTTCTGTTCTTAGTTCCTGAATCTCAACTTCTAGTACTTTCTTTCTCTCCCCAAGGATAGAAGTGGAGGTGGATAAATGTGAAACAGAATTAGAGAAACTCTGGAAATGTTTGGTCAGTGCTCACCAAGGAACCTGAGCTGACTCTAGCAGAACAAGACAAAGCAAGATGGGAAGGCACCAAGAGACAGAAATGCAGTTGCTACAAGGACTTCTTGGTTGACCCTGCGTATTGCTTATTTTTATTTCATATAGCTTAATGAGGAGAAGAAACATTTACAGTTACCTTTTTTTCCTTCTCTGTTTTTATTACAAAGGTAATTCATGGACAGTATCCTTGAATGAGTATTTGAAACAGTAAAATACAAAGAAAATAAAATTTAAGCATAAATTCCACATACAAAAGAAAAAAAGCTTATCAACATGTTGCTGTGTGTAGTTCACATATAAATGAAGAACATAAATCAGTTCTGTGACAGATTATGTTTCCAAACATGTCACAGCAATATTTTTGATCCTGTGGGCTCTTCCAGACCCTTACTACTTGCCACCAGGAAGAAGAATATTTTTATTTTCTCCCTGAAGCTGGGTGGGAATGAATGGTAATTGCCTCAACCAGAATTATGTGGTTAAGAGGGATACTGTGCATCTTTTGAGGCTGGGTTATAATGGTGACATGGCTCCTCCTGGCTCCCTCTGGATATTCACCTTTGCTGTCAGACACCATGCTGAGGAGCAGCTCTGAGAGACCACAACAAAAGGCCTTTTTTAAAAAAATTAATTTATTTAAATGCATTTCAAGTCATAGTACTTATATAGAGTTCAATTTTTCCATTTTTCTGGTTGCAAACCAGGTAGAGTCACACTATTTGTGTCTTCATACATGCACCTAGGGTAGTGATGACCATCTCATTCAACCATCTTTACTACATCCATTCCCCTTTCGCTCCCCCCACCACTCCCCTACCCCATCCAGAGTTCCTCCATTTCTCCTATGTTCCCCATTCTGATCCCCGTTATGTATCAGCATCCACTAATCAGAGAGAACATTCGGCATTTGATTTTTTGGGATTGGCTTACTTTGCTTAGCATAACGTTCTCCAATTCTATTCATTTACCTGCAAATGCCATAATTTTATTCTCTTTTATTGCTGAATAATATTCCATTGTGTATATGTTTCTTTATCCATTCATCTATGGAAGGGCATCTGGGTTGCTTCCACAGTTTAGCAATTGTGAATTGTGCTGCTATAAACATTGAAGTGGCTGCGTCACTGTAGTGTGCTGTTTTTAAATCTTTAAGGTATAGGCCAAGGAGTGGAATAGCTGGATCAAATGGTGATTCCATTCCAAGTTTTTTAAGGAATCTCCATACTGCTTTCCAGATTGTTGCACCAGTTTGCAGTCCCACCAGCAATGTTTGAGTGTGCCTTTTTCACCACATCCTCGCCAGCACTTATTGTTGCTGGTATTTTGGATAGCTGCCATTCTGACTGGGGTGAGATGAAATCTGAGAGTAGTTTTGATTTGCATTTCTCTAATGGCTAGAGATGTTGAACATTTCTTCATATATTTGTTTATTGATTATATATCTTCTTCTGAGAGGTTTCTATTCAGCTCCTTAGCCCATTTATTGATTGGGTTGTTTTTTTTTGGTTTTAAGTTTTTTGAGTTCTTTATATATCCCGGAGATCAGTGCTCTATCTGATGTGTGTGTGGCAAAAATTTGCTTAACTTCTAGAACTGATGAATGAATTCAGCAAAGTTGCAGGATATAAAATCAATA
>PVHX01015408.1:0-46842 GCA_004024805.1 Geosciurus inauris
CGCGCACACGCACACACACACACACACACACACACATCTTGGAGCATTTTTAGTTTGACAAGAAAAGGGAAGTCAAAGGCTAACCTCCAGAGACAGCTACTTACAAAGGACATCAAGTGAATCTCATATGAGTCAATAGAGTCCATAGTTCTTAGGCCAAGCAACTTGTGGGGGCCTCTGATGAGATCCAGAACACTGATGGCTGAACCATCCAGGCCAGGCCCGCTCTACAGACACCACTGACTCAGCTACACATCAAAAGGGTTAGTACATGGATGTATGGGCAGATCTGCCCTCACCACTCTCAGAGCTGACCTCTTTGAATCCATAGTGGCCTCTCCAGGCCCTAGAGATGCACCCATAAATGAGAAAGAGTGGAGAGAAGGGGAATAAAGGGTGGAAGGGCAAAGAGCAGCCTCCACATTACCCTCAAGAACAGCAGATCCCAGCTGACCCTGCTAAAGAAGCAACCAGGTTCACTTGCCTGGACCTTGCCTCTGTCCTTGATGGCCACTACCTTCTCTTCCAGGAACACCACTCTTTGGACTGCATGTTTATCTACTGCATGTTTGAGAGCCTAATATGTACTTTGGGTACAGCAGGAAACAAGACAATGTTCCTGTCTCCCACGCGGAGACCTCTAAGGTCGTAATGGGTAAGTGCAGATGCTGCAACCACTTGGCTTAGGTTTGAACACAACTCTCCCAACTGTGTGATTTGGGAGAAATTTGCTTCATTTTTCTAAGTTTTAGTTTTCTCATTTGTAAAATGGTTATTAAAATATTATTTAATCTCCAAGAACTCCAGTGAGGATCAGGTCATATTATTGTCAAGTGCTTTAAAACACTGTCAAGCATTCATTTGGTAAAGGCTAGCTATTGTCATCATCATCGCTACCTGCCAGTCACTGGGCAAGGTGCTAGGTGAGTAGCAGAGGAGACAACAGGGTCCTTATTATTATGAAACTTATATTTTGTTGGAGATGAAAGACAATAATCAAGCAAGCAGGGAAATATAAACTAAGGTGATGATAAGTAATGTGGAGAAAAAGGAATAATGAAAATTAAGGGATAATTAAATAAAGTGAAGCTACATTAAGAAGAAAAGAAATAAGATTAATACAAACAAAGATGACCTTCTCAACACACCAGATCCCTAAGCCTAAAAACCGGAAAGAAATCACACCCTTTGGCCCCCTTTTTTATGCAGCAGAAAATGCTTCGAAAGCACCTCTGCTAAATCCTAGAGACACCTGAGAGTTAGCATTTATTTATGCTAAGATCATCATTATTGATGACGTTCAGCATCTTGCAATTTCAAAACACCCTTGTTGAAATTTTCAAATAGAACATACAGGCAGGCACCATTTCTGTTCTTTTAGCACTATTGATGATAAAAGATATGAAAAAAAATAAAAACAAGGCTCAACGAATATCATCCACACCACATAGCCACACACCCTTGAAAGCCATGAGAGCATAATATTGCCCTGACTTTGCAAGCAGCAGCATGCACTGCATATTCAAGGTGAGGAAAACCACTGGTGAGATGGCTCAAGTACAACTCATTGCTTGTGTCAACACAACCCCCAGAGAGCACCTTTAAGTGACTTCTACACTTGAATGGGTTATGAAGTGGAAGCAAGAAGGACTCCCCATCGTGGTTTTACGCATTCTCATCACTCGCTACTGGTTTGATGTCGTAGCCATGTTCCCCTGTGATGGAGGATTTGGGTTTGCCTTGTGGCCACATGTGGAAAGTATTATATATCCACATCAAAAGTAAATGTGGTCTCCTTCAGTAGAAACCGATCTCATTTCCCTAGAATTAGACCATGTTGACCCTGTGGGCATGTGAGATTTAAGTCTACACAGACAGTCCTCAAGAAAAAGAAAAAAAAAATCTGTAAAAGATTCACAGGGAGGGAATAGGTACTTAGTCCTTTTATAGCACTTTGTCATTATTGTTCATCATCAAAAACAAATAGCAATTATAAAACAAAAGCATGTACTGATTTGCAATATTATCTTTGTCCAAAGAGGTTATTTTGCTTTATCCAGACCAGAATAATGAAAAATATCCTCAACACCTATTAAAAACTTAGAACCTCAGAGTTCCCTTTGTATCTATTGGAGAGCAGAAGAGATTCAACCTTAGACGAAAGGCAGGCTTCCCCAGTGGGAAGGGTGTAGCCGCACAGCCCCCTACCTCAAATCCTCCACCCTACTCCACACCAGGTTTTATTGCTCCTGAATCAGTCTCTTGAATTTCCTATGAGCTCAGAATCAGGCTCCTGAGCTCATACACAGTCCTGCCTCATCATCTTCCCAACCCTGGTGACAGGTTCTCAGCCAGTTGACCCGGGCCCCAACACTCTGGACCAATCAGGTGATCAGGTTCTCCATTCTCACTCCTGCACAGCTACTACTGCTGCCTTCTGATAGAAGCCACTGGGTCAAGACACAGAGAGAGGCCTGCATTCCACCATCCTGTCCACCCAGAAGGTGTCAGGGCACCAGGAGTATCCAGCCAGGAGCAACCATAGCCCCAACCCTTTTCCCCAAACCCAGGCACAGGTTCCAGGCTGGCCCATGGCACCACCACCATGTGTTGGGCAGGTGAGTCTGCAGGCCAACCTCCCACCCTCCCTGATCAGCTCCCACACCCTGGTCAGACACCAAGTGCACCTCAAGAATGCAGTTCCCTTGGGAGTCACCATTGCCAGGGGTTAGGGCTGTGGACAGTGAGAAACTGAGATTGACTGAGAAGGGATCTCAGCAAGGGTGTACTGCCCACATGTCCTGGCACCTTCAAAGTTCTGCACTCAGAGAATGAAATATTGTCCCATTATGTCCCAGTATCCCATATATAGGACACCTTTAAAAACTTAAATTGAGTAAAAAATATACCAAATATGATACCTTTGTTGCTCAATTAAAGCTTTTATAAGTGTCCTGTATGTGGGTTTCAGGACATATTCAAATTAAATATTAATTTAATTTAAATTAAAAATACTACACTCATGCATTGCTGGTGGGACTGCAAATTGGTGCAAACACTCTGAAAAGCAGTATGGAGATTCCTCCAAAAACTCAGAATGGAACCACCATTTGACCCAGTTATCCCACTCCTCAGTCTATACCCAAAGGACTTCAAATCAGCATACTACAGTGATGCAGCCACATCAGTGTTTACAGCAGCTCAATATTCACAATAGCTAAGCTATGAAACCAACCTAGGTGCCCTTCAGCAGATGAATGGATTAAGAATATATATACACAATGGAATATTACTCGGCCATAAAAATGACTTTATGACTTTTGCTTGTAAATGGATGGAACTAGAGAATATCCTGCTAAGTGCAATAAGCCAATCCCCAAAATCCAAAGGCCAAATGTTCTCTCTGATATGCAAATGCTGACATACAATAAACGGGGGAGGGAAGAATAGAAGTTCATTGGATTAGACAAAGGGAAATGAAGGGAAAGAAGGGAAGATGAGAATGGGAAAGACAGTAGAATGAATCAGACATAACTTTCCTATGTTCACATATGAATACATGACCAGTGTAACTCCACATCATGTACAACCACAAGAATGGGAAGTTATATTCCATGTATGTATAATATGTCAAAATATACTCTACTGTCTTGTATAACTAAAAAGAACAAATAAAAATATACTATTTATGGTGAAAGCAAGGTAAAAGTTTTATGCTTTATTGCCTTTAAGGACACTTTTTCTCATTTTATGAACAAGAAGCCTCACATTTTCTTTTGCATTCACTCCTGCAAAGTATATACCCCACCCTGTGTAGACCACCAGTACCAAAGCTGTGCTAGGCAATACATGGGTGCAAAGGCACAAGCTCTGGCTCTGGAGCCAGCCTGCCTGGGCATACACGCAGCTCCACCATGTGTGGCCTTGGACCATGCATTTTACACACCTTCCTCTCTCTCCTTCTCTACTAATACAGGGATAGTAATACCTCAGAGTGCTTTCCTGGGGTTATGCAGTTTACCACATACAAAGTACTTAGCACAGTACCTAGAACACTGTAAGACTTCAGTAACATTAGCAACTACTATTTAATTGAATCTAAGTTGTAAATACAATTATTCTCATTTTGCAGATGAAAAAACTAAGGTGGAATAGAAAGTCCCTTTCCCTAGACTTAAGTAGTAGAGCTAAAAACTCTAAAGCAGTCTTTGCTCCCTCCAGGATACAAATCTTCCCACTAACCACACAGGCTGCAGCTTTGCACATACACAAACATAGAGCACCTTAAAATAATGTGCAAGATATTGAAGCTGTTCTCCACAGAAGTGGACCAAGCTCTTTTAAGATCAGACTGATTTCTTTTGAATACCCAGTGACTAGCACAATACATAGGACATGGTCGATGCTAAGAGAATGCTAGGCAAAAATGAGTGGGAAATGAACAAATGCTTCAAGGCAGCATTTAAAATGTTTCCCCCCAATTGTATGCCCAAATGCCAGAGACTCAACTCATACTGGGTATGGGGACAAGGGAGAGAAAACAGCACCTAGAGGAGGAAATACATGCACAACAGTCAGATGGCAATTTCTTTCTTTAATGTTCCATTTTAATTGAAATCATTATGTGTACTTGGCGTTCTACTGTAAAAGTTGTATTTTTTAAGGGATGTTATCAAAATATTTGATCAAGTGCATTTCTCATGAAAATACACCATAGAAGACTTGGGGCACCTTCTGAATGGCCATCAAAAAGCCCATTTGTGGGCTGGGGTTGTGGCTCAGTGGTAGAGTGCTTGCCTAGCAAGTGTGAGGCATTGGGTTTGATTCTCAGCACCACATATAAATGAATAAAATAAAGGTCCATCAACATCTAAAACAAAATATTTTTAAAAAGCCCATTCATAAACTGTGGCTCTGGAGCATTCAAATATGCATTCCCAGGAGCTTCATTTTATTTACTGTAGCACCTCACGCTTCACATCTATCAGCACTCTCTTTCTCACACACACACACACACACACACACACACACAACACATGCAGTTATTTTATCTGGGCTTGACATCACCAAGAGATTATGTAGAACACAGTAATCATGACTTTCATTTCAGCAGAGCACAAATCATATTCCATGATTACACAGAGGTAGTCCTGGGAGTATGAGAGACTCTCCCCAAATGTGCCAACCCTTCCCAAATTGGTTTGCACTCCTTTTCAGAACTTCTCAGGCAGATCTCCAAGAGGGCAGGCATCACATGTAGACCAAGAAGAATGACCACATCAGGTGTTTCAAGCCCCTTCAAAATAGGACTCACCTGATTTTCTTATTTCATTTCTCCTCACATTCTTCTGCTTCTGAGCTCCACCACACTGATCACCCAGGATCTTTAAATGTGCCGCTTCTTCCAACCCTAAAGCTTTTCAAGTGTCATTTCCTCAGCTTAGCACGCCTTCTTTCTTTTTATTTCCTTCTGCCTCCGAACTCCTACCCATCTTCAAAACAGAGCAAACATTCTTGGTTCTCTGGGAAGCCTTGACCACTCCTCCAGGCAGAGTTCTGTTCTCCTTTTTCTGCAGAGACACTGTTCACATCACAGGTGGGCAGTGTGGTTCACATGGAAGGGCACAGGCTCGAAGCCCGGCAGACCTGGGGATGAAATCCAGCTCTTCCTGACCACTTGGGCAAGTTCCATATCCTGGCCAAGTCTCTGTTCTGCCCGCTGCAAATGGAAATAACAATGCATGTCCTGAAGTTCCTGAAAAGGATAGGAATTGAAGAATTTGATAAAATAGATCTATACAGGTTGGAGAAATAGTGGGATTCCAACAAGGTAGAAATCTTTCTCACTCAAAACCAAAGCAGCTGGGAGAGCCGGTCTCTCGGTCACTGGGACTCCTCCACTGGGGATGTCTCCTCTCAAAGAAAGCGTGACTCTAAGCTTCTGCTCCAGTTCTCAATATTATGTCTTCTTCTTGCCTTTCTATCCAGAAATATAGATAAATGCTACACATGATTCCTTCCCCGTTTGTCATGTTGAGTGGCAGGGAGAGTCATGAGGGCTGGCCTTAGAAAAACCCAGCTGCCCTCCTCCTCCTCCTCCATTTCTCATGAGCCACCAACCCCCACCAAGGAAGGCCAGACACCCCTGGCCCCCTGGCCCCCTGGCCCACAGCCTCTCCCACAAGCCTGGGAAGCCAGTCGACTCATGCCGTGGCACCAATTCCTGACATGAAAGGTATGGCCACGTGAGGGACCAATGGACTCTCTCCTGGAACCAAACTGTTCCCCTTCACCAAACCCTGAATTTAAAAAGGGAGCCCCCACTGCTGTCATGACCCCCTTTCTTCTCTCCTTGCTGGTTAGGTAATTGGAAGGAACCACAGAGCTTGGGAGGCTCTGAAGAGACCTTGACTTCAGGAGGTGTGCTCTTCTATGGCAAAGGACGAGGGGCTGTGGTGCAAATTCACCACATAGCTCTGAAGGCCTCTGGGGTGTGGCATGTGCCACCACCTCTTCTTATTACTTAAAAGGACAAAGCAAGCGAATTCAGTGACTCACACCTGTAATCCCAGTGACTCTGGAGGCTGGGGCAGGAGGATGGCTAGTTCAATGTCAGCCTCAGCAATTTAGTGAAAACCTGTCTCAAAATAAATAAGAAGCCTGGCACAGCAGCACATGCCTATAATCCCAGCAGCTTGGGAGGCTGAGGTGAGAGGATCACATGTTCAAAACTAGCCTCAGCAACTTAGCAAGGCGTAAGCAACTCAGTGAGAGCCTGTCTCTAAATAAAACACAAAAAAAGGGCTGGGGATTTGGCTAAGTTCAATCCCCAGTACAAAAAATAAAAATAAAAATAAAAAAAGGCTTGTGGTGTAGCTCAGTGGTAGAGTACCCCTGGGTTCAGTACCAAAACAAAACCAAAAAATAGAAGAAAGCTAGCCACGGGCTGCTGTTCAGGTGTGACAGAGAAACTGAAGGATAACATTGGGAACCCCATAGCAATTATTGTACAAATCAGTACTTTTCAACTTCTAGACTGTGTGAGCAGTCAGTCGTGAAATGTGTCCTAATTCATTACTAATGATAAAGTACTAACATTGTTCAATAATTGGCATTTTTAAATAAATGGGATAAGTCCTAAGACATCCTTTAAATACAACCATGCTTATCTGCGTATTCACATGCAAATATTTTCTTGAAGAAGCAAGAAAGGGGAGGAATTGTATCTACTTCCTAAAGATTCCTGCTTACACTGATAATGAGTATGTGTCATGTAGTTCCATTTACATGTGTGCTAGAGTCCAAAGACAGAGCGAGAATCACTTATCGAAACTATGACCATATTTATCATTTCTATATTGTTGCAAATAATTCCATGTGTTCTTGCTAGCCAGCGAGCATCCCAAGAATAAGAACCATATTTCTCCCTTCCTTGTATTCATCCCAGCTTGGTTTCACACTATTAGAAGAAATCATCATTTGGCACAGGTAGGGAAGTTTTTCCCTATCAAGGACCACCATCCATGAGAGCTGGGAGGGGAGCAACACAATGAGGAGCACAAATTATGAAAAACTGCACTGAGACATGGAGAAATAAGCAGTGTTTCATCTATACATTTTCTAAATTATAAATGGTGCTAAATGATCAAGTGAGAATTTCTAAGTTCATCTTGCTGAGATTTGCAAAGAGAAAACATTGAATAATTATAGCACAGCTTGCAGAATGCCAAGAAAGAATTGTTTTGTTTTGTTTTGTTTTGTTTTGTTTTAACTTCTCCAGGCCAGAAGAAATGAGGTGGTGGACAGCATCTAATAACTTGCTCTAGCTCATACCTCGACCTAGAACTGAGTGGGTAGTGAGTGCCACACGGTAACATTTGAAGCCAGGGATTTTGCAGAGTCCAGTAGCAAAGGCTTCTGCCCTTCCAAGAACAGCTCCAGAGCAGGGACTTCAGAGAATGAAAGGAAGCATTTTTCACTCAATCACCATAATAAATTTTACTTTAACTCAAATGTTTTGGGGATACATATTTTCAGGTTACATAATTTTTTAAACAAAAAGTTTAAACATACAGAAAAAGCCCAAGAATCATTAAGATATTCTGTTCCTAACTTAAAAAACAAGACTGTGAGAGATCTAAGTTTATATTTACAATGACAGCTGCTCCTGAACAGATGAGGAAAGAGAAGGGTTTTCATTTACTTTAAAAAGGCAAGTAAGTCTCTGAAGACCTTCTCAAAACAAAAACTTCCTGTAAATGCTATCTTTTTCTCTTTGAAGTCTATAGAAATAGAATAGACATACAATCTAAAAGATGGCCAAAGCAGGAAAATATCACTATCCCTAGCTCTTATAAAAACAATCTCATGCAACTCAAAACTACTCTAAGATTTCATCTCACGCCAGTCAGAATAGCAATTATCCAGAATACAAACAACATAAGTATTGGCGAGGATGTGGGATAAAAGGCACACTCATACATTGCTGGTGGGACTGAAAATTGGTGCAACCAGTCTGGAAAGCAGTATGGAGATTCCTTAGAAAACTTGGAATGGAACCACCATTTCAGCCTGCTATCCCACTCCTGGGTCTATACCCAGAAGACTTAAAAACAGTATACTACAGTGATACAGCCACTTCAATGTTTATAGCAGCTCAATTCACAATAGCTAAACTGTAGAACCAACCTAGATGCCCTTCGATAGATGAATGGATAAAGAAACTGTTGTATATATACAAAATGGAATATTACTCAGCAATAAAAGAGGATAAAATCATGGCATTTGCAGGTAAATGGATGAAGTTGGAGAATATCATGCTAAGCAAAGTAAGCCAATCCCAAGAAACCAAATGCTGAATGTTCTCTCTGATAAGTGGATGCTGATCCATAATGAGGGAGAGGACATGGGAAAAATGGAGGAATTTTGGTCAAAGGGGAGGGAGAGGAAGGGGGCATGGGGGCAGCAAAGATGGTGAAATGAAAAGGACATTATAGTCCTAGTTTCATGATATGATGTGATTCTACATCACGTACAACCAGAGAAATGAAAAGCTGTGCTCTGTGTACAATGAATCAAAATGCATTCCGCTATCATGTACACCTAAGTAGAATAAATAAATTTTTAAAAATCAGAACATAAAAAGTTAAATGATTCAAATATAGATTCATTTTCCCAGGACAGTCTTTTATTTTTTAAATTGTATTTATATGCTAGCTGATTGAAGGAAAGATCTGAATCAGATAACACCTTCACTTTTCTTATGTGAATGGTAGTTTGTAAGCTAAATCCATCCTATAGGCTCTGCCAATGGTAGCACATTTTGGAAAGTGAGAATATTTGAAAACAATGGGAAAATAATTATTCTTGCTAGGAAATAAAACTACTGAATTATTTCAAGGGAATCAATTTCACCTAGATCTTTTCAAGTAGATCAAATACTTAGAACCTATTCGGAAAGGAAGAATGGTTAATGGTTAATTTTCCTGGGAGGAAACTGGTTTCTCCACAGGAGACAGACTTATACTTGGAAGGAGAAACACTGGGTGTGTCATTGGTGCTGGTGCCGGGAGTTAACACTACCATATTTCTCTGAATAAGGAAATGCCTCTCTCTTCTCCTTTAATCCATATCATCCTATATCTCTCTGCATTTAGCTACAAAGACCTGATACTTACCAGTCCTTAAAAAAACAATCCTTACAACTCTTCCTTAGTCCTCTAACTAGACATGGTGGTTTGGTATGCACAGAAAGGCCACAATTATTCAAGCAATCTCTGCAGCCAGATCCTTCTGTGAAATTGGATCCAAGGATGAGGACATGTGGTGGGTGAGTTGCAGGCCCTGGTACAGGGACGTCAGAGCCACAGTGTAGGTCTAGAAGACTGGGAAGCTCGTGGCTGCCAGGCAGCAATTTACAGAGACAAGCACTCCATATTGTCCGGAGTGACTAATTCTCTCAGCCCACGTGGGAGGCAAAAGTCTCCAATTTAGAGCTGTGGAAACTGAGGCTCAGAGCGTTTGAATAACTTCCCCACATTTTAAAGCTAGATCTGTTCAAACTCAAACCTCCTATTCTTAACCACTCATTTATTCCAAGATGCTGTAGAAGGTAACCTCTGAAGGAAAAATAAGAGATAGATAAGAGCAATTCCTGAGGATTGGGGTGAAGAGGGCTGGGAAAATTGGGGCGTTGGAAGGTTGAGAAGGAAAGACCTACTTTCCATCATGTATCCTTTTGTAAATTTTAATATTTTTAACCTAAAAAACCAAACCAAACCGAACCAAACAAACATTGCTGCTGGAGGAAGTACATCCACATACATACCTATCCTGCATAGATTATACTCTTAAATCCTAAAACCAATTCATCTGAGCAGACTTTCTTTTCTTTACTTTTTTTATTCAAAAGCAAAAGTACAGTTCAGAAGTGTTAAGTGATTTGCCTGCAGCCCCTGTAACAGATGCCAGAGATGGTTTCAAAGCCGTCCAATTGGCCAGGACAGGAGCTTTGAGCCCTGCTCTGCCCCTGCCTCTGCCCCTGCCCCTGCCCCTGCAGTCTCCACGCTCTGATCTTTGTTGTACCAGAGCTGAAGCCAGAAGGCCAAGCCTCACCCAGTTCCACCTCAGTTGGGAATGTGCTTGTTAGGGCATCCCAAATTTTTTTTTTTTTGCATTCTGTTCATCCATGTCTGCAAATGACCACTAAAACATGCAAATATTTTTGTTGCTGTTACAAATAAAGTAAATAGGAATCCATAGAAAAATCTGTCAATAGGAATCTGTAGACAATGAAAATCCATTGTTTTTTGGGGGGCAGGGGATTCCGGGGATGGAACTCAGGGGCACTCAAGCACTGAGCAGCACTCCCAGCCCTATTTTGAATTTTACTTAGAATCAAGGTACCACTGAGTTGCTTAGCACTTTGCTTTTGCTAAGGCTGGCTTTGAACTTGTGATCCTCCTGCCTCTGCCTCCAGAACTGCTGGTATTACAGGCATGCGCCACTGCACCCAGCAGCAATGGTTTTATATTTGCTAATTCAGTGTTTGCAGCAACTGTATAGAGCATAACCTCTGCAGATAAAAAGAATCAACTGCATGTGGCTCTTCACTATTGTGGGGGGCAGTGTGTGTATTATATATTTGATTACTGTGGTATGTGAGCATAGGGGTCGCGGGAACATAAAATTAGGGTATCTGCCCTTAAGTGTTAAGGATTATAGTGTAGGTTGTCAACTCAAATTGCAGACAAAGAGCTCAGAAGGAATGAGGAAGATGGAATATGCTACAACTGACCGAGTAGCCAAGGCCATGGTCAAGGTCTAAACACAGAAGCAACCTCATTCTCCAGGCAGTCTAGGAATTAATAAATAAGGAGGGAGGACTCAGAAATAGTTTTGAAGCTGGAAGGTGAACCCACAGAGGCCCTGAGAGGCAAGACATGGACTCTCAGCCAAAATGTCTTCTAAGTGCACATGAGCCTGCAGCTTCAACAGTCTGTCCAGAAAGCAGGACAAGCACTTGGCAGAAGGCATCCAGATGTCAGTGCATGGAATGCTGTGGGGCTGCTGCAGCAGACACTGGTGAGCCAGCTGTGGAAAAGCTGGAGGTTTCAGAACTTGAGATGAGGCCAAGGAGTCATGCTAGACCTCAGCACTTTTGTGTATGTAAATTTTTCTGAGAGTCAGTAGCTGAAATCAAGTTCTAAAGGAGTTCTGTGACCAAAAAAGATTAATAAATTTACCTATAAAATGCATAAAGTATTTTATTTTTTATATGTCCATCACCAGTTCTAGTAGTCCCCCTTCTCACCACCCCCTAGACAAGTTATTGGAATGAAACAGAATATCCTTGCAAACCTCCAACTTCAGGGAATAGATGACAGAGGTCCCAGAAGCGGTGCCCTGAAATCCATTGACATGTTGGGCTGAAGCTGTGCTTCCCGATGGCTGCTCTGAGGGGGACAGGGATACTGAGGCAGGCCAGTTCCTGGGCAACAGGGGCCTTCTCTGACCACGGCAGCTTGGGCTTGGAGACCTCCCTAAGGGCCTTCAGAACCTTGCTTAGCTTGCACAGTGGCTGAGGGCACTTCCAACCAATGCTTTCTCCCTCTCTCCTGGTCACTTCATCACAGGGCATCCCAGTCTAATGGACTCACCCTGCACCCTCTCTATTTCCTCCACAAGGCGGGTTCCCTAATGACATTTCTACATGCTTAATCTTTGCATATTTTATTTTGTCTTGGCATCTGCTTCTCAGATGACCTGGAGCAACACAAGAACAAAATATCTAATGCTTCGTGAAAATTACTAAGTTATAAAGGAAAAAAAAAAAAAAACAGAGAGCTTGGAGACTGCACTGTGTGCCCTGCCATTACCTGCCCACTGCCTCATGATCCACTCCACTTCCAAAACCTAAAGCCACCAAAGTGTACATTCAAGTCTTGAACAAATTACAAGGAACTGCACATTTCAGGCTATATGCTTAATTTAAAATTTTTAAAAGTCACACATAAATGAACATTAAGCCCACAAATGCCACAAATCTATTCTACCAAGCACCTAAAAGACCCTGCATCTAAATCCACATTAAGTCTAGAGAAGCCATGGTCCTCCTGCTTCTGAGCCATAAGCCCTTCCTCTACCTGGATTCTTTTCCTTGCTTTTTCTACCTAGTGAGCTTTCCACTTGTTCTTTGAAACCCATCTCAGAGTTCACCTAATCTAAGACATCCTCCCTGATTTCCTCTGGTCAAATAACCTCTCTGTACTCTGCATCTGTACTCTGTACTCTGTACTCATTAAGAATTTGTGCCTAACTTTATTGAAATAGCTATCCACTAAGTCCATCCCCCACCTCACCACAATTTTGGTGGGGAGTAGTTTACTGGGGATTGAACTCAGGAGCACTCAGCCATTGAGACACATCCCAAACCCTATTTTGTATTTTATTTAGAGACAAGGTCTCACTGATTTGCTTAGCACCTCGTTTTTGCTGAGGCTGGCTTTGAACTCGCAATTCTCCTGCCTCAGCCACCCGAGCTGCTGAGATTACAGGCATGTGCCACCGTGCCCAGGTGGTACCGGCAATTTAATAGATGATTAAACATACCTGGAACAATAAAATTATCATCACTATTGCCTCACAGAACAAGAATTCTGGAAGAAGTCGGTGGCGTGGTTGGTTCAGTTTTCCTACAGTGTTATCAAGAAGGCACCCCTTTTCTCTCTGCCTGCTGGACATTCCCAGTGAGTTAGAGACGCTGCCCCTCAAGTTCCCACCTCCGTCACCACAAAACCACACTCAGAGGCAGAAAGAAGAGAGGCATTCCACCCACTCGGCTTTCATTTTCCATCACTGAGGAATCTGTTCCAGGAAATCCCCCAGAAGTTTCTACCTCTTGTCTCATTGGCTAGGAAAGATCACGTGACTATTCCACTCAGCCAACCAATCAGGCGGAGGGGAATAGGATGACATGATTGGCTTAAACTTGTAACGGTTCATCCTGAGTTTGTTTGATAATATCATGGCAGTTTTTTGTTCTATTTTCTCTCTCTCTCTCTCTCTCTACTCCTACCTCTATGTCTAGCTATCATGGCCATATAAGCCAGGAAGATGGAAAGAGAGGCTGTTGGGCAGGGAACCATCAGTGTCTGTTCCCCCTCCCCACGCCAAATTGCCCCCTGACCTTCCTGTCTTTGCCACCACAGTCTACAGCTCTTAGAGGACTGGAACCCTGTCTTATTCATTTTTGTGTCATCCATAACTAGCCCATTGTCGCATTCAGTAAATGTTTGCTGAATTTTTGAAACATTCATTTGTTTGTTGAACAAACACAGGCAGTAGACATGAAAAACTGTAGTGAGGCTAAAAATATGCTTACAAAACAAAACATGAGATAAATCCGACCCTGAAGGAATTCCCTCTTGATTATAGAGAGCAGGAAAGTCAGGCTGAAGAGGATAGATGACCGCAGTGAAGGGTCAAACATCTGACTCAGCCCATGGTTACCATCTCAGACACACTGGCTTTCTGACTGATAATTCAAATATGGTTTTAGTGTCTCATTCAGGCTCACAACGACTATTTAAATAGTAACTATGGAGTCCATGGCACACTTTCAAACTTCTTTTCTTTTTTTTTTAAATTTTTTTTTTTAGTTGTAGATGGACACAATGTCTTTATTTTATTGCTTTGTATATGGTGCTGAGGATCGAACCCAGGGCCTCACGCATGCGAGGCAAGCGCTCTACCGCTGAGCTACAATCCCAGCCCTTTCAAACTTCTTGAAAGCAATGTTTACACTAGTTTAAATGAACGCAGTAAAATTTTTCTGGTAAACACAGGCAACCACAACCAGAAAGTTTTGATTTCACCTGAGATCCACTCTTTACCAAAAGCCTTTTGTAATTCTTGGACTTCAAGAGGTTTTCAAAAGACAGACTAAATCTCTCTGAATTGGGTTCCTTTAAACAGTTCTGATTATACTTACCTGGTATTTTTGTTGGCAAGTAAATACATAACATTCTTCCTTCTCATTCTAAGACTAGAAGTCAAATGAAAATTGCTCTCCCAGGATAACTTTGCTTACTTTGAGACTAGAAGAGATACAAAGTTTTCCTCAATTAGCAAACTTTTTGAAATGAACAGCTGTAGAAAGTGGACATATCTGGGGAAAAACAACTCTCTGAATGATGGAGGATGGTGTTAAAATAACTTCAAAACCTAAACTGTGTGTGCAATAAATTGTGCAACTCTTTATTTCCTGTAAGTAATTTAACTCCTTTACAAGCTCCCATTAGACCATACAGGTAGAAAATTTAACTTATTCATGGGGTTCTCTGTCCATGGAAACCAACATGAGTCTGTGACATAGTTCCAGGATCCCACAGAGTTTCAAGATGTTCTTAGGATGGAAAGGACCCTCTGGTCACTGACCATCCTTCCACAAATTTTCCCACAGTTCCAAATTGCTAGTAGGCCATTTTCCCACTGTTATAGAATCAACAGAAATCTTCTCCCATTCTCTATGCCTTTTCTGGCTTAGAGAAATTTGTCTTTTCAGAGGAAGTCATTATCGTTGGCAGTCAAAACATGAAGAGGATTCTAAATAAATAAATTTGTTGTCTGTATGACTTGCATGTGGTTCTGCAACGTTTTTAAAGAATTTTTTTTTCAAACAAAACAGAATTGTTTCTGATACTCTAAAAAAGTAGTGAGGCATCAAGGTTATGAGCATGAACTCTGGAGCCCATCAGCCTTGGCTTGATGTGTGCCTGGGGAATTTACTAGACCTATCTGTCCCCAGTTTCTTCATCTATAAAATAGGGATAATGTACCTAGCTTAAAGGAACTGCAATGAGGATACTATTACTGTTTTTATTTCTAAAACAATCTTGAAGATTGCAATATTAAAATTTATATTACATTTATTTTTTTTCTACATTCAATGTAAGGATCTTCTTATAAATTGTATGCTGAAGCTTCCATGATAAGTTGGGGGTCGATGAGCTAGGTAAGCCAAACTGGTTGAGCTAAGTCCTTTGAAAGAGGTGATTCTACATCACGTACAACCAGAGAAATGAAAAGTAGTGCTCCATCTGTATACAATGATTCAAAATGCATTCTGTTATCATGTATACCTAAGCAGACTAAATAAATTAAATAAAATAAAATACCATCAATTTATGGACATAAAATTTTTTTAAAAAAGAGGTAGCTCAGGGTGCAATGAGGGCAGAAGGGTTATTTAACAGACCTTGGAGTCTGAAGGGTCCCTAGAATGATGAGACTGAGTTTATCAGGCAAAGTCTAGAAGTCTCTTCCAAGAGCATGAAAAAAGCCCAGGAACAAAAAAGGAAATGGTCTATGCAGAGGATTGCTGAGCACAATAAGGAGATGAGGCAGTATTGTTGCTTTAAACAGAAACAAGGCTTAAGACTGAAATAAGAGACAAACCACCACAGCCCTTGTGTGGTGGTCCCCGGGTGTTTGCCCTTCATGGTGGCAGCTCGGGGAGTTGGTGGGGAGCAATTCTGAGGATCCAGTGGCTGCAACAGGTGTATCACTGGGGAAGAAGGAAGGACTGCAGGGACACAACTAGGGGCAGGGACTCTTCTCAGAACTCCTTGCTGGTATGCAGAATGCAGGGCAGAGAAGAACTGAGTTAAAATAATGGCAATATAGATAAAGAAAAGAGGCAACCTTTTCTTTGGGCATCCATGGAAATTGGGGAGTCTATGTATCCCTTCCTCACCTCTACCTCAAAATCATAATAGCTATCACTTTATCAGTTTCCTGAGTGTGATGCTCAGAAGGAAAACCAGGGCTGAGGGCGGCTAAAGAAGAACCAGGAGGAAATGCTGCCATGAAAGCAGAGAGGAAACGGTTTCAGAAAGTTTTGATTAACAGGGACAAGGATAGAGAAGGGCCAAGATGGTAAGAGAACAATATTCTGTCTACAATTCTCTCTCTCTCTCTCTCTTTCCCCCCCCCTCCCTCTCTCCCTCTCTCTCTCTCTCTCTCTCTCTCCCCAAACCTTCCCTCTTCCTCTCCCTCCCCAGTAAATATCTAAGTGAAAAAAGATAACACCAGATAACACCAGAAAATGAGGCATTTTTCTTTAGCTCTTTAACCACAATTGCACATTAGCTATTGTGTCTCTAACTGGAATTTTTTTTATATTCTCATTACCATTTGTAGCCTGGAGATTTCTGTCTTTTAATAAAAAGAAATTTAGAGAGAAGAGGCAGAAGCGACTTTTAAAAATTAGTCTTAATGAAGTTACATTCAAAATCAAAAGTCATTTCAGGTCTAGGTCAGAGCTCCCAGGATCCCATTTGAAAAGTTCTGAAGGAAAAACTTGGATAACATTTCTGATTCTACAGGCCTCATGAGGACACTCAGACCATCTGATTCATACTGTAACTCCTGAGGAATGAAATGGATCCAGGCTGTGGCCTCAGAAAAGGCAGAACTCTCCTCAAGCTGAAGCAGCCTTATCACATGACCTCAGCTGACCTGGAAGAAAGTTGGGATGTGACCTGAAACGTGTGGTGATGTGCACCACGCCCTGGGGACCCTGAGAAGGGACTGGACTTGCTTCAAAAGGCATGCCCAGGGGCTAGGATTGTAGCTCAGCGGTAGAGCACTTGCCTCGCATGCGTGAGGCCCTGGGTTCGATCCTCAGCACCACATACAAAGCAATAAAATAAAGACATTGTGTCTATCTACAACTAAAAAATATATATATATTAAAAAAATAAAGGCATGCCCATCCTGTTGGGGTGTAGCTGGGTGGGGCACTGAGAGGATGACCAATATCCAGGCACCTTAGAACTGGATCTCCTTTCCAGCCCAGTGTCACACTGAACTGTAAGGAGGCAGGAGAGGAGGGACATGCTGGCATCCTTTAAGCCTGTTACAAGCCTTTGGATTCACAGTGGTTCTCAGGCTCTCAGGCATTACCTGGAGGCTTTTAAACTCCAGGGACAGGAGTTAAAAACACCTGGAAGTTTCACAAATGAATTTCCCTTTATGCTTCACATCTGCCCAGAGAGAACCCAGTTTTCTGATCCATTCTAAAGAAAGATTTGGGGTTATTAAGAATTTAATCATCGTTCAATAAAGCTGTATGATCCTCAAGCAGCAGCTTTAGTGTCTTTGGAAAGCTTGATGAAAATTTAGAATCTCAGGCTCCACCCAGTCCTGCCCAAAGCTGAACAAATATTGGTATAAAATGTATCCAAAACATTCACCATATTTAAACATACACAAGACAGAAAGAAAGCTCATATACTTACTTATAAGCCATTGAGAAAGACATAGAAAAAGAGGCAAATCAAACATGTTAAAACTGGAAGAGATAATATAACTTTGGTTCATTTGAAACCAGGTTTTGTTATCTGCTTTTGTTTTGTTTCATTTTGCAATTTCCTTTAGGAAACAGCTAATCTGGATAAGGATTTCCTTAAAACTTAAGGGAGAACAGTGAGTGGGCAAACAAAATCTTAAGAATTACTTCAGAATTTCTGGAAAAGTAAAAAAAGAAAAAAAATGTGGTCTGTAGTTCAGGAACCATAGGCTATTAACACAATGATTAGTTGTATGGGCCTAAAGGACTACGGTTGTCATATGACTTAAAGACTCAATTTCCTCATGTTCAGAAGAATACATTTTAAATGAATCATTATTAAAGTCTCTTCTTGAAAGAGACTTTACCAATTGAAAATCCTAGACATGAGCCAATCCAAAAGTTAATAAATTTCTTTACCACTAGGTGGCAGTGTTGACTCAAAAATGACAGAAACCAATATAACCATCTCTTTCCCTCCCTCCTGCCCTTTCCGACTTCCTTCCTTTTCAACATCTTGTAGTTAACTTAAATATTTTCCAAAAGTCAGGACACCTAAAAAGTTTAGAAATTTAACTAATATGCAGTCAAGAATGAGTGAAACCGAAATGTGTGGGTATGGAAAATCATCACTAAAGGTGCAACTGAAAGAGAAAGAAAAGGTACTGTATGAGGTTAGCAGAGAGTTGGAAACAGCAGGCCTAACATGAGAGTTCATGGGATGCATGACCAGAGCGGGAATTGAGTAAATCTGGACCACCAAAAGATCACTGATCCTGGTAATGCCCCCCAGGAGACTGCTGGCCCTTTAATACTTCATGCTAATTATCATCCATGCTTGGTACCATGAGAGGACCCTTTGCTAAACACAGTTTGTTTGTTTTTGTTTTTTGGTACACAATATTGAACCCAGGAGCACTCAATCACTGAACCAGATCCCCAGCTCTTTTAAAAATTTTATTTCAAGACAGGATCTCACTAAGTTGCTTAGGGCCTCGCTAAATTGCTGAGGCTGGCTTTGAATTTGCGATCCTCCTGTCTCAGCCTCCAGAGTTGCTGGGATTTCAGCATGTGTCACCACACTAGTCCTTAGCTCAGCTAGTCCTTAGCTCTTATTGGCAATGTCTGGCTCTTCCTGTGAACTCCTGTTGTTGCTGTGCCCTAGGAATCAATCTTCAGCTCTCCCCTAGGAATTTATGCTACTAATCCTACTGCCTCAACTTGATACTACCTCCTGGGCTGAGACAAATTTGATCCTAACTCAAGAATTACTTGCCCTTCCAGATCCCACTCCTGCTAAATCTTGTCTCATCTTGAACAAACCCTGTGCCCCCCTCATACCCCCCCACACAAACAGACATTTTGAGCAAACAATCATCAATTATTAGGATCAGAAGAAATTTAGAGTTATCACATCAATCCCTTTTATTTTTCAAGAGAAATTAAAGGAATCAGAACAGCAATGATAAACATTTAATATTTAATGAATTCTAGGAGAAGGGCGTGGATCGTCTCCTGTAACAGAAATTCTGATACAGGCAGCATTGGGAGGGAGGGATTGACTCAGCCACATTATCAGAGCCCAGACTCTCTCCTGTTCTTTGGCTCTGCCATCCTGAGTGCATTAGCCTAAGGTGCCCTTATAGTACCCAGAAAGCTGCCTCTCTCCAAGTACCACATCCTCACACACCAAAGTCCAGATGCCGTTTTCAGCATCTCTTGCTAAAAATGAAGAACTTTCTCAGAAACCCACCAGCAGACTAACCTTCACAATGTATTGGCAAGAATTTCATCACCCGCCCCATCCTCCATGAGTCACTGTTGAGCAAATGAAACCACCATAAATAGCTTTGGCAGACTGATGCGGAGGAGGGCAGACACTACCCAAGCTGGGGCACTGCCAGCATCAAGAAAGGAGAAGTGCATCCTCCACAAATGAACCAGCATCAGGTACTCTAAACCAGCACTAGGATGTCACCACATTTGTCCAATAGGAGAAATAGGAAGACAGGGCCATCCAGGCCAGTAGGAGTCAAGGCACGTTTCTTTAACACTGGACATTAGTCCCACGTAACCTTCCCTAGTCAACTGACAGAGAGCTGAGAGCCCTGTGGCCTCTCCCATCAGCTCCTCCACAGCAGCACACTGTGCTCAGATGTATGCGCCATTGTTCATGGGTCAAGCTGCTATGAGCACCGGTTTCTCACAATGAACCAAATGAGGATGGGAAGGCAAAGACAGCCTCCTAATTTGTCACCAGTTGATTGATGCACTGAGAATGAGCAAGTGTTACTGTCATGCTGTGAGCCCCACTCTTAATGGAATGTACACTTGTTCAGTAATTGTAAAAGCCCCATTTGGTAGTTGAGCCAAGAGAGGTCAAGACACCCAGGTTGGCAGAACCAAGGAACAGGAGGGAGGCTGGGCCCTGAAAAGGTTGCTGAGTCATTGAATCAATCACCCCAAGAGAGGGCTGAGCACAGCCCTCCTGGGACTTCCTCTCAGCCAGTGGTCCTCGCACCTGGATGTACATAAGAACCACTGGGCAGTGGCTGAAATGCAGATTGTTCGACGGTACCTTCAGACTTTCTGATGTAGTAGGTCTTGGATGGGGTGTGAGAATTAGCATTCTAACTACTTCCAGGAAATACTGATGCTGGTCCAGGGGCATCACTCTAAGGACTGTGGCTCTAGGCAAGTCTTAGAGACTACAAAACTGTTCATGGAGTCTAGAATTGCTATAGCCCTTTCTGTAACAATTTCTGTGGCTGAAATTTTTAAAATTCCAAAGGCTGCCCCCAAACCTAGCTCATTCACATAATTCACTTGAATTTCTTTGTATTTAAAAGGTATTGCATCTATACAGTGGATATATCTCAAATGCTCTTCTAAAATACACAGAGAGTCACTTAGGACACTTGGGTGTTAACTTACTTATTAAAGAAAACCTTTGCTGAATGCTGCTGTATACCACACTAGTGTGCTAGGCTTTTACAGAGGGGTTTCATATGCATACAAGCCTATCACGTCCTACACAGCCAATAATTCAGGTTCCCAGACGGGCAGCAAGGGGATTGGAGAAAAGACAAACAGACACACAAATAGAGAAAAAGCTGGGTTTCAGTGGTTGATTCCTCCTTGGAAGGAAGATAATGAACCACAACAAGTTTCGCACATTTATTATATAGGTATAAATATCAAAAAGAATTTATTGTGAGAAATTTCTTCAAAGTAAGCAGAACCAAGGTCATGAGTATGAGCAGCCCAATTATGATTATCAGCTCACGCTCATAACTTTCTACCCCTGAGGAGCTAGTGTCTGAACCTCAAGGTTAAGAACTGAATAATTCTGTGGCTGGCACAGAACCTCCTATTGAACAGGGTATCACCATAGCAACTGGGCAGTCTCAAATCAACACCTTTGCTCCCAGAGTTCCTAAGAGAGGGATTGCCTCTGTCGCTGACAGTTTAAGACTCATAATTCAGTCACTGCTCCCAACATAAGCCCTTCCCCAAAGGCTTTCTGCACATCAGAGAAAAACCAAGCTTGTACCCCTGTAGTTACATGTGTACACACAGAGAGTTCCACGTATAATGACAGTGCAGGTTTGCAATCAAAGCCATGAGAGGTATAAAGTGAGATGGCGTTGTGCCACATGAAACAATGTTTTGACTCAGGGATTAGAAAAGATGTGATGGTGAAGATAGGCCTTTAGGGACTGGGCTGAATTAGGACACACAGGACCAAACAAGGGACATTTGAAAGTATGAACGGCAGGAGTCCATGAGCATAAGAAAGTGCATTAAGTTTAAATGAAAAATAAGCAGCTTAGAATTGCTGGCATGAAAAAGAACTAAAGCAAGCATTGAGAAGGCTTTTTCATATGGAGAAGGCTGACCAAGGGTTTTTAAGTGTGGAACTGAAATACTAAGGACCTTCAGCCCAGCAGGGTATGTAAAGGATGCAGCCTATGAGGACTTGGAGCTAGTTTGAAACCAGTAACCTATAACAAATAATAAAGGCAAGATTATCTAAAATATTCAACAGAGAATTCCTTTGGGATAGTTAGAAAGTCAATCAGTGTGCCATATGCATTTCCAGATGAAAAAGTAATGCAAAATGTTGATAAATGATAGACATGAGCAAATGGACCCTAAACTGAAATTTCACTGAAGAAAAAGGGCATTTAATCAAGTCCATTGTAATATAAAAAGAAATGTGTCCATATTTAAAACTTCCTTGAACTTTAGAGGAAATCACAAATGCAATGCTTAGTTGTTGCTGTTAACATAAAGTCAAATGAACAGTTACGACTTTCTCATGGGATCATCACAACCAACCAGAAATACCATTCTGTAAACAGCAGCTTTACAGATCTGAGTTTTCTTTTCTTTTTTCTCTTTTTTAATTTTTTTCTAGTTATATATGACAGTAGAATGCATTTTGACACATCATACATAAATGGTGTATATCTTCTCATCCTTCTGGTTATACATGATGCAGAGTTACACCAGTTGTGTAATTATATATGCACATAGGGTAATAATGTCCGATTCATTCTACTATCATTCCCACCCCCATATTCCTTCCCCTTCCTTCACTGCCCCTGCCTATCCAAAGTATCTCCATTCTTCCCTAGCCCCCAACCTCTTGTGAATTAGCATTCTGCATATCAGAGAAAACATTCGGCCTTTGGTTCTTATTTCACTAAGCATGATATTCTCCAGTTCCATCCATTTACCAGCAAATGCCATTTCATTCTTCTTTAAGGCTGAGTAATATTCCCTTGTGTGTGTGTATATATATATATATATATAAAATATTTTCTTTATCCATTCATCTGTGGAAGGGCACCTAGCTTGGTTCCATTGAAGGGCACCTAGCTTGGTTCCGTAGTTTAGTTATTGTGAATTGAGCTGCTATAAACATTGCACATCTGAGTTTTCAACTAAAGCTCCTCAGGCTTTCACACTATGTCCCAAAATGTGGTAGAATCCCAAGGTAGGACTAGGTGGCAAGGATTCATTATATGTTTATTTTAATAGTTACATATTTAACATGTAATTAAAAAATAACTAGTCTACCAGACCCCTTGATTCACAGATATAATTGTTTTCTAAATGTATATCATTTTTTAAAATGAGCCAATTTAAAGAAAATATTAAATACATAATAGTTACACCATTCTTTCAAAAACCTGTTGTGTAAGACCCCTGGTGTATCAGCTCTCTGCTGCCTCAGGGTGTCAGATGTGCCCTAAGCAAGGGCTGCTGGTGGTTATTTTATCTCAATTTGTAGATGAAAGAAGACACAGATTATAATTAAAGACCATTTATATTTCCAAAGCAGTAAAGAATGGGGATGTGGAGGGAAAACAGCCTGAAAGTTCTTTTAATGTTTTTTCTTTGAGCCTGGTTTTGTGGAGAAAAATAAATTGTACACACCTGGGCACCCAGACATGACCCAGAGTCCCTTGATGCTGCTTTAAACCTTTAAACCTCCCTGACCAGGTAATCTCTTCCTGGCTTTCAGACGGCCATACCCCAGTGTGGTCATGGAAAGAGAGACACATGTCCTCTTCCTATAAGGGTACTAATCTTATCAGAATAGGGCCCCAACCTTATGATTTAATCACTTCCTTAAGGGCTCTATGCTCAATATAGTCACATGGGGAGTTAAGGCTTCCACACATAAATTTGGGGGCAAGGGTCCCATTCAGTCCATAACCTTTTCTTTCTTACAATTTTTCCTTTCTCAACAACTCGACTTCTTTCTCAGTCTGGCATGGTTATTCACTGCCTGGCCCAAATGAATCTCAGAATACATTTTCCAGTTCACCTTCCAACCACTTTGATAAAGTGAATTTATGTGGCGAGAACTACTGTACTTTGGACCACAGGTCTCTAGACACGCTCCAAAGATCTGCATCTTGGCAGGAATTCCAAGCAGTTGCAGGTGGAAATGAATTGGCAGCTTTCCCCAACCACTCTACCTCAGGGGCAGCCACAGGTATTCAGGAACACTTTGAGATTCTCCACTTCTGAGTTACAAACCAACCATCCAAACCCAGAACCATGACCTTATTGAAAATAGGGGTCACCCCAGCCAGCTCTCAGAGGCCCATGCTTGCCTGTCTCCATAAGTTTTGATAAATTGAAATCAGTGAGAGAAATTCACATGTTCCTCCTTTGCACTGAACTCTTGCTCTGCTAGAGTTTGCTGTGTCCTGGGAACTTCACACCTTTTCTAATAATACCTGAATACCCACGCAGTTTACTCACCAGCATTTTTCAAAACATAAGTATTCTCTGCCCACGTTCAGTATTGGCTGAATGTTTAGATACTTAATGTTGTTATCTGTGTGATATGCTGGGCTTTGGAGTCAGATAGCCTTGGGGGGGGGAGTATCAAGAAAAACAGTAGACTTGTAGCTTTAAATTGCACAATACCCCAAAAATAGTAGCTTGGGGGCGGGGGGAGAGAAAAGGTAAATTATCTCATATAACCCAAATCTAGAGGGAGACAGTCCTGGCATTCAATGTGCTTCACTGTGGCAGGACCAGTGGGTAAGATTCTCCTGACCTCTCCCCAGTGGTCCCCAAAATCAAACCTGGCCTTAGATTATTTTATTTAACTAAAAATATTTATCGAATGATACTGTACTGCAGGCACTGTGCTAGGTCTTTCTGGAGGATATAAACATGCACAGCATTCCTGCCTAGAAGATCTTAAATGACATCAGAGAAAAAACAAACACGGAGACAAGTAACAGCACAAGTTTGCAGTAAGAACCATGAAGGAGGTGTCGATAGCATGTGAAAATGTGGGAGAGGAAATAACCACTGCTTTCAGAGGATTAGAAAGTCTTTCATGGAAAGAGGTGATAGCTGAGCTGGATCCAGAAGTACGACTGGGACACAGGGATGGAGTAAAAGTCAAGCTAGACAGAATAAACAACGATGAACAGCACCACCGGGGACTTCTGAGGAAAAGGCTGATTAGCATCACAGGTGCACGAGCTGCTTGAAGATGAATAGGCAGCTTTAGGACAGGAAGGGAAAAAGTGGCAAAATGTCCTCCAAGGCTCCTCACCCTTCCAGCTGTCTCCCAGACAAACACTGTGTCCCTAGGGCTCCCTGACCATAAGGGAGGCAGGGAAGGGGGCCATTAGCTCCTGCAGTCTCTGAAGTGGAGAATGGTAAGGGGACAAAGAGAGGTGGGATTGAGTGGGATTAGCATCCAAGGGTATCTATTATAGCCAGTTACCAGACCTTTCTGAGTCTCTGTTTCCTTCTTTGAAAATGAGAATAATGATGTCTTCCTGGTGGACCTCTTGTGAGCATGAAATGTGTCCAGCATATAATGGGGACTCGATATGTTCCTCTTCCCTCCTAGTTTGTTTCTCAGTTGCCTTCATTTCTCTCTCTCTCTCTCTCTCTGACTGAACCAAATGTGATATTTATAATTATGAAAGATTAATTGACAAGACAATTCATTTTTTCTCTCATCATATCAGTTCTCTTTCCTTGGATCCAGAAGTTCGAGTAGGACTGGGACATGGGGATGGAGTAAAGGTCCAAGAGAGTGATCACAGCTTTACTTTCCTTACCTCAGATATTTTGTGGGGCAGAACTAAAGGAAGTATTGCCTGCTATCCACAAATTCATGCCCACCCTGACTCACCCCTACTGAACCTGGATATTTATTTATACTTAGATCATTTGGAAGAATGATTCCAGGTAGTCTGAGAGACAGAGGAGAAGTCAGTGTGTGATACCAAGACCTCAAGGGTACACTTGCATTTTAGAAAACTCTCTTTGGCTTCACTGAAAGCCTTTCCACCGCTGCCTCCCTGAGTCTACTGTATGGTTCCAGAGCTGCTTAAAGCACCTCTAGAAAAGCCTTTCCAAAATGCTGCAGTCTCCAGAATTGGCGACCTGAGGCCTCTGACTCTTCTCTTCATTTCTCTGATCTGATAACATTCCTTACAGCAGCCATCCTGCTCAAGTGGTCCTCATAAAAGGAAACCATTTTTTAAGTAGGAAAATATTCTCTTCATTGTGATCTAAAACCACATCTGTCTTCTGAGTTCAGGGCAGAAAAGTTGTAATGCAGGAGGGAAGGGCAGGTCTCTCCCAACACACACTAGACTGCCACATTTGATCTCCATTATAACCCTGCAATGTTCCCAAAGAGATTGTCTGTCTCAGAGTGCTCATATGTGTTTGTCCTGTCAGGCCAGGGTTCCCTAGCTGTTTGCCCTGTAACAATCTTCCTCTTGTGTTGGAAAGAACAGATTTGGCATCACAGAATACACCATACCCCAAGGCTTGGGCAGGCCATTCCGCTCCCAAGTGATAATTTATATAAAACAAAGGAAGGGATGGAAAGTTTGTGATGGCTGCAACATTTGGCCCTATGTCCTGAGAGCTTTACCACGCTCACATAAGGAGACTCAATGAGACAGGAATGTGTTGTTTATAAGAGGACACCACCACTGCAGATTAACTTGAGCACAAAGGAAGGAGACAATCGCCCTGGGAGGAAGCAGAGAACAGATCATGCACCTGGAGCTGTGGGTGACTCCAAGTCAGCCTCCCAGGACTGGGAGAAGATTTTTGCTTGAGTCCATCATGTGAAACAGAGGGGAAAAAACTTTTCCTGCAGAAAGCTTGGAACCACTAAAGACAATGTCCAATATTAATTAATATTATCTTGAGTATTAAAAAAAGGGACTTGGGAAAAAATATCCAGAGGATGTTTTCTCTTGGATTTCTAAACTTTTATTTATATCTTATAAAAGAACAACTAATCATTTTAGGGCATGGCAAGGAAAACAGAGTCACCCTTGAGATTTAGCCTAAATTAGTTCTGAATCGTTATATCTATTTTGCAGATGAGAAAACTAAGGGTCAGGAACCTGGAACTTTGTCTTTCCTCACATTGTTTTCCACATTAGGGCACATAGAAATTGGTGTTTTGGGAAGGGTTTTTTTTTTTTTTTCACTGATTAATTGATCAATTTGTAGTGCTGGGGATTGAACTCGGGGCCTAACACAAGCTAAGCTCATACTCTACCTCTATACCATTGAGCAATATGCTCTGGTATAGTTCTTCCTTTCTCTCAAGGACAAGAGTAGTATTAAATGTCAAAATAATGCAAACTGACTTTGAGGCTAATAGAATTTTCAGAGAAAGAGGAAGCTCTTATTTTCAAAAGGTACATCTGTTAGACAAATCATCTTACAGTGAACTTAAATCCTATTAAAATGAAAATGCAAATCAAAACTACTCTGAAATTTCATCTCATTGAAGTCAGAATGGCAACTATCAAAAATACAAACAACAATAAATGTTGGCAAGAATGTGGCAGAAAAGGTTCACTCATACATTGCTGATGGGACTGAAAATTGGTGCAACTATTATGGAAAGCAATATGGAGATTCCTCAGAAAAGTTGGAATGGAACCACCACTGGATCCAGCTATCCCACTCCTCAGTTTATACCCAAAGGACTTAAAATTAGCATATGATAGTGAGGCAGCCACATCAATATTTATAGCAGCTCAATTCACAATAGCCAAACTATGGAACAAACCTAGGTGTCCTTCAACAGGTGAATGAATAAGTAAATTGTAGTATATATACAGAATAGAATATTATTCAGCTTTAAAGAAGAATGAAATGATGGCATTTGCCAATACATGGATGGAGCTGGAGAATATCATGCTAAGTGAAATAAGCCAGTCCCTCAAAACTGAAGACCGAATGTTTTATCTGATATGTGGATACTAATTCACATTAAGGGGATGGGAGCTAGGGAAGAATAGAGGTATTGGATTAGACAGAGGGGAGTGAAGGGAGGGAGAGGATATGGGGGTAGGAAGGATAGTAGACTGAATCAACTATTACCCTGCATACATATATGATTACATGACTGGTGTGATTCTACATTGTGCACAACTAGAAGAGTGAAGAGTTATACTCCATTTATGTATGATGTGTCAAAATGCATTCTACTATCATGTATAACTAATTAGAATAAACAAAAATAATAATAAAATAAAATGGTCAGTCAGCCAAAATGAGACAAAAGTATCATGCACATGAAGAGTTGTTTTGGAGGACCACTTGGACTGGAGCCCTCTGAATTCCCTACCTACAATCCCCACATACCCACTCCATACCATCCTTACTTGGGCAGATGTCTGTACATATTTGGATGCTGGAAACATGACCCCACCTATCCTACAGGCCATCAGCCACTTGAGCACAGTAGGCATGATTCTGCCTGGCCCTACTTGCTGAGGATGTCCTGGTGCCAGAACTCCTGTTGGAAGTACACATTGTGTTCAGGAGCCATGAACGTTGATGTAGATGACTGTGCCCATCACTGGGATTCTGTAGGCCTCATTGGGCTAGGTCTGCCCTCTGAAGTACCCTGGACAAGCCTGCCAGCAACCAAAGGTGCTGTGCCTGAGCACTGCAGTTACCCAGGACTCTGAGGAACCTTGAGGGTGGGAGAAATCAACAATTTAAAGCCCTACTGCAACATATTCATAACACTGTGGTTGGGAGGCCTCAGTCTAGATCATAGATAGTAAGAGAAGGTTTTACAATCAACATTTCTGCTTCCTAACCCCATCCTCTTCCACTAGACCACAGAACTACAGTTTGAAGGCTAAGGTCAAAGGACTGATGGTCTCGAAGAACTGGTAACAGAGCAGTTGGCAAGGAGGGGAAAAGCCAAGAACACTTAGCACATAGCACCCCCTATAGCCAACCACAGGAGCAGAGCCCCATCATGGGAATGGTCTCCAGCAGACATCAATTACAGTCACAATCTGGGGATAGCATCATGCTCACGCCTCGGAGTAGGGAGCAGATATGAAGCAGAGAGCTTTCAGCCTCTCTAACCCCTAGGACTTTCCTTTCCATGCTCACTCCATCTTCTCTGGGTGCGTAGAGACCTATGCACCTTACTTTGCTCATTTCATGTTTCTCATTCAGAGATGGTCACTTCCACACTTCCCAGTCTTTTAAAGGCAGGGGCATAGTTGTTGGCTACACTGAGAAAAGTCTTGAAGAATAAGCAAGAACCTTTCCTGGGGTGAGATACATGTGAGACTCATAGCTGATGCTCAGTTGCCTCAGGCTCTCTCACAAGAATGAGATCTCCACAGCAGTGAAGACAGGAGCAACTTCTCAAATCTGAACCCTTCCTCCAGGGGTGAAAAACGTATATCCTCCAGGCCCAGGAAGCCACTGAGGCCCCTCACCTCTATCTATTCTCTTTTCAAATTTGTTGTGATTGTTGCTGTTTTGTTTTTGTTATTATTATTATTATTATTGAAATATAAGTTATATGCAATAAAAGTTCACCCTTTTAAAGGGTATAATTTAGTGGTTTTTAAGTGTGTTCACATCATTGTATAACCATTTCCACCAATTCTAGAACATTTTCTTCTTTCCTACAGAAACACCCTATTCATTAGCAATCAATACCCACCTCCCATACTCACCTCCCCAAAGCCCTTGGCAAACAAAAATCTGTACTTTACATATAAAGATTTAACAATTCTGGACAGTTCATTTAAAGAGAACTATATAAGCTTGACCTTCCGTGTCTGGCTTCTTTCAGTTAGCATAATGATTTCAAGGTCCATTCATGTTGTAGCCTGGGTCAGTACTTTATTCTTTTTCATGGCTAAATAACATTCCATTGTGCGGGCCTATCATGTTTTGTTTCTCCATTCATCTGTTAATAACCTTTGTTTTTTCTTCCTTTAGCTAAGATAGTGCTGCTATGGATATTTGGGTACAAGTCTTTGTGTGAATGTGTTTTCTGATTTGATTCTTGTTTGCAAAATCTTTCAAAAGCACACTCAAGTTATTTTCTCAAATAGGAAGCTTTAACTTTTACAACTGTTGTCTCAGGGACTTATTTGGGTTCTAATATCTGTCTTGTTAAGGCTGAACATTGATGCTTTCTCACTCTTAAGCATCACTGGAAACTTAATCTTCTCAAGGTAGTGGGGAGTTTGGTTGAATTTAAGAAGGTTTTCTACAGGAATGTGCATAAAAGAAAGCATATTAATATATTTCAAAATAGTATTAGATTACCTATTTAAAATGACACATATTTCCATTAAACTTACTTAAAATTTTTTAATTGGGAAAAATTAACTAATCAGACAAAGATTGCATTCCTTAAGTAGGCTTTTTTTCAAACTTAAAGAATAAGATTTTTTAATCTTAAGAAATTTTAATTATTTTAAATCTTAAAGATTCAATGGTTTTAAAATCTTAAGAAAAATCTAAGGAAAAAAAGGTGTTTTTATCTGTTCAATTACGTTCTTTTTTTTTTCTTTCTTTCTTTTCTTTTTTTGGTACTGGAGATTGAACTCAGGGGCACTCGACCACTGAGCCACATCCCCAGCCCTATTTTGTGTTTTATGTAGAGACAGGGTCTCACTGAGTTGCTTAGTGCTTCGCCATTGCTGAGGCTGGCTTTGAACTCACAATTCTCTTGTCTCAGCCTCCCTAAGTGCTGGAATTACAGGCTTGAGCCACCGTGCCCGGCTTGCTCTATTACATTCTTTACAATGCCAAAAGCAAGTTCAAAGAAACAACTGTTGGGGAAAAAAATAAAAGCATTAGTAAGTGAATAAATACACATTTTTACAGCAAAGTGACCAAGCATAGGGGAAATTAAGAACTATTTAGACAACATTTCTTTAGAAAAATGCCAAACACTGGAGATTTTTTAATGTAAACTTTTAAACTGTAAAAGAGTACATATAGATATAGAAACACATGGAAGAGTCTGGCAAAGTGCTGCACACCTGTAATCCCAGTGGCTTAGAAGGCTGAGGCAGGAGGGTCACAAGTTCAAAGCCAGCCTCAGCAAAAGTGAGGCACTAAGTAACTCAGTGAGACCCTATCTCTAAATAAAATACAAACTAGGTCTGGGGATGTGACTCAGTGGTTGAGTGCCCTGAGTTCAATTCCTAGTACCCCCTCCTCCCAAAAAGGAAAGAAATACATGGAAGAATGTTGTTATTTCAAGATGAGTTTTGCTAATACAGTTTTATTGTCCATTGGAATAACAACAAATGGCACGAGCTAGCTGATGCAACTGGAAGACACTTGCTTTGCCTCCTGGATACTCACAGATGCTGACCTGGCTCATTGGCAAGGCCTACCAATCAATGAAACATGAAGTGGAAGGAGAAGAAAGAGAAAAGAAGATAATGAAACAGAAGGCAACCAGTCTTGACGGCAGAGGATGTTCCTGTAGCACAGAAGCAGTCAGTTCTTGGTGGCACTGGATAAACTGCTCAGATTTTGATGGCCTCTGTTTCTCAGGATACAAACAGGGGGAAGCGTCCCTCCTGCTTCAGCACCGAGGTACAAAGTTGGAAGGGCTCCACCTGTGCCTATAACATGTATTTACAAGTCCCTGGAGCAAGACAGGTTGGAGCGAAAGGTATCATTTTGTTTATAGTTAGAAAGTCAGTATTCATACTCCATCATGTTTTAAGTCCTTGAAAGAGTTCTTTGTTTTTCTGCCTAAGTTTTGACCCACAGGGGAAAATATTCCGTCTTTCAAAACGTTTCTTTCATAAACCAGTCATTCTTTTTAAGTGGGTTTCGCTGACTGTGTTTATTAACATGTAGTAACACTTAAGGAAGGTTTCATTTGGTACAGGGAATAAAGCGGCGTGGGCAGCATGCCACACCTTGGCCTAAAAAGAAACACTGTCTAGAACAAGGCCCAAGGAGGTCTGGGGCCAGCTCTGTAAGGGCTCCTGCTTGATTCTTGCATCACACTAACCAACCAAGTGGTGCAAACAATGGTGACCCCGAGGTGCGGGTGTGAGGTAAGGAGGGCTCCTCCCCTGACAAGGCCAGTGGGGAAAATCACCCCACTTCTCTTAGTGACTGAAATGATTTCACCAGAGACATCTCCATCAATAAAAGGCAAGATGAAGATATTCATGTTGATTAACAGCAGATAATTTAATTTAACAAGCTGTCTCTCCATGTTTTCCTTCCATCTGTGTGGTTAAATTCTCCTCTGTTCTCCAAGTTAAACATCTCCATTTTTTATTTATGTCATGATTCAGTCTGGGAACTCTCTCTGTTATTTTCTTCTGATCTCGCATCTCACTACTTGTCCGCATTCAGACTTTTTCTTTTTTTCAAGAAACAAAAATCCATTCAATGAAGGCCATCCCTAGAGATTGCTGGGCCTTCATAAATCTTGCTGTAAGGTTACCCACAAAATTATTTACAAACATAAAATCAAGTTAAAATGTGCCTCCAGAGCAGTCTTGAATAAAGGAGGGAAGTTAGGAAGGAGCAACTCACTGACCAAGGGATATGTGGGAAGAAGGCCAATCCTATTGACCTCCAGAGTAGCAAGTACAGCTGAAAGGAAAGTAACCAGATGGGAGTCCTTTTTGTCCCCACCAATCAGTGTCCAATAGTCACCAGCAAATTCCAAAACTTAAAGCAAAATTTCTGCCTTAATGAAAGGACATATACTGTCAGCCCTTGCAAGCTTCAACTCCTTTAAAATTCATTCCAAAATCATGGAATTTTGCCCTGCCCTATGACCTCAGATACTTGGAAGCCAGGAAATTACACCCTAACAAATATTTGATGCAGTACTCTCCCAGGACTGAATAAAGACTTTTAGAAATCCTGAGCTTAAAAATATTATACTTCCTACCCCACAACCACCCATCACATTTCCTACCAAATACTACATTTTTTGAGTGACCTAAACCCTCAAGTAAAAGGAATCAATTTCAATAAGTTTAGAATCTTACTGTGACAATAATGAAATGCATTTTCTGAAACATCAAAAAAAATCCAAATTTTTTTCCATTTATTTGTTTTTCTTACTTCCTAGTTCTGTAAACACATATTCAGCCAGTCTTCTGGGGATTCTATGTCTGCCTCTACCCACCCCATACATAATCACCGAAGTCTGTCATTTGGTTGGTCTGGTAATTTGTATCACAATTGTTTCCATTGGAACAATGATGTGACTTTATCTCTGTGGAAGGATATCCAAAGAAGCAAGAGTAGGTTTTCTTACATTTTTAATGGAGTCAGTGAACTAATTTATTACACATTTCTTGAGTACTCATGATGTTCCAAAGAGGGCACAAGAATTCAACTACAATGCAAGATAATGCTAGGGGTAAAGCCATTTGTAAACAATATCTTAAAAGATTAGTGAGCTAAGCAAATAAGACATAGACTCTTCAAGATGAAGGGAGAATGAACTACAAAAGGGAAGAGGAAAAGACAATATGAAGTTCTCAGAAAAAGACTTAAAGGAGAGCCACAGGACTGGACAGCTGGGTATAAAAGAGTTCAAATTTCATTGGAATTGACACCATATAAAGATTTATGTTACATACTTTCCAAAGCAAGTTTCATTTTATTCTGAGGGTAATGAGACACAAAAGAAATGTTTTAGGTAAGTTGCACAATTGTCACTTTTGAGCATTATAGAAATTAGCCTGACTAGCTGTGTGTAAGTTTGAATTAGAAATAAGAAGTAAGCAGAGAGAACAGTTAGGATGTAATAAACCAAACCGAAGAAGAATTAGCTGCTACTCTTTATAAACCAATGTATCAATTAGAAGCCACCAAGTCACCCCTTTGTACAGTCAAATTTGAAGAAAATAACTTCTTTGACCAGCACAATCCTAAAGGCACATAGCTTACAAAAGAGACCATTTGTAAAAATAGAGATTGCCCTTCCACCTACCCAGGGGCAGGGCTTAGTGGTTTTCAGCCCTCTTCATCTCCCTGCCCAGGTGCTCATACACAGTGTGCAAACCATATAAGTCTATGGGTAATGGCAACACAGAGAGAACAGATTCCTGTAGCATCAGTAGGTTGTAGGAACTGGTCATATGATGTGATTGTACATTGTGTACAACCAGAGAAATGAAAAGTTGTGCTCCATCTGTGTATAATGAATCAAAATGCATTCGGCTATCATGTATACTTAAGTAGAATAAATGAATAAGTAAATAAATAAATAGGGAAAAAAAGAAAAACAAATGACCATCTAACAAGAAAATAACTCCCAAAAACGCATGCACAGGGAGGAGAGTCAGGACCCATGTACCTACAGGGCCTCCTGTCCACCCTGGGAACTCACAGGGTTATGCTTGCCAATGCCCAGGATGTGCTATGTCGTCCAGAGGCTTAGTGCACCCCAGTATTCAGCTGACACGAGAAGAGCTTATTCTGGTGCCGCCTCTTGGCCATAACCTTGGCTTCGTGGATTCCAAATAATTGTCCTGTGACTCCTAGATTTTACAGATATTTTGGAAAACCCCTCTTTGAGACTTCCTTTTGTATTATTCTTTCTTTCTGATCATTAGGGCAATGTTATTCCACTAAGTTTGTATTCCACACACCCTCACCCTCCCCTTTGCCACGTTCTCTTTCAAAGAGTTCTTAGGGCCTCTGTGTATGTCTCTCCCTCTTCTTCATGAGAAGGAAATTAACAAAATTTTCACACTCGTGGCCTAAAATATGGAAACAGTATGTTGCAGAAGCTCAGTGGAGCTGTCCATCGAAGCTCACAGGAGACTGTCGCTTCCATTTTACCTAGAATACATTTGGGGGAGAATCAGGAGAGAGTTACCTCTGAGGAGGCAGAGAAAGTGAAATGACATGTACAATCATACAGTTAATAATACAGTGAGGATTAGACACCAGGCCTGGGTTCCTATCACAACAGTACCACACGTCTCACCCCAACTGCACTTGTCTGAAGTTGGCACAGAGAAAACAGCTTTTAAGAAATTTGCTAATTAATCCCCTCTGCTGAAGGGTAATTGTGGGGAAAGACAATCCTTTATTAGTGCTGGTGAGACCCTGTCCCTTTCTAACTACTGCTTCTGCTTGATGTTGACTGTTGTTTTCAGAGTGAGGCAACACACAGTGAGGGAAACATACAAGGAATGTGGCCTGGGACTCTCCTAGCTAAAACAGAGGCTCTGTGGCCCACTGGCTGTGGGACCCTGTTCACTGACAAATTATGGCCAGCAGATGTAGGAAAGGGTGCTCAGTATCACCATTCATTAGGAAAATGCAAATCAAAACTACAATGAGACACTATCTCTCACTCGTTAGAATGGCTATTACCAAAAATTCAAAAGATATCCAGTGTCCATAGGATGTGGAGGGAAGGAACCCTTTAAACATTATTGGTAGGAATGTATATTAGTACAACCATTATGGAAAACAATAAGGAGGTTTCTTAAATAGTCAAAATAGAAATACCATATGACCCAGCAATCCCACTGGTGCATGTAGATGCAAAAAAAATACAATCACTATTTCCAAGAGATATTTACCCAATCATGCTCATGATAGCAATATTCACAGTAATCAAGACAACTTAGATGTCTGTCAGCAAAAGATTAAATAAAGAAAACATGTGGTATATATACACAAGGAAATGTTATGCAGCTTTAAATAAGGAAATCCTGAAATTTGGGACAGTGTGGATAGGCCTAGAGGACAATATACTAAGAGAAATAAACCTGAACATAAGGACAAATACGGCATGATCTCACTTGTATTGGAATCTAAATAAGTCAAACTCACAGAAACAGAAAGCAGAATGGTGGTCACCAGGAGTGGAAGTCGGGGGAGAAATGGAGATGTTGATCAAAGGGTACAAACTTTCAACTGTGAAGAATAAGTTCTGGAGTTCTAATGTACACATGGTGACTGCAGATACTAACACATTGTACACTTGATACTCAATAAGAGGGATCTTATGGAGTCTCACCACAAACAACTGTGTGGGGTGATGGATATGTTAATTAGCTTGATTGCAGTAATCAGTTCACAATATATATCTTTATTAAATGTCACCTTAAATGTATGCAGTTTTATTTACTAATTATAAATTTAAAAATAAATGATCAGAGAAATGATATATTTTATTTATAAGTAGAAGCAAAAGAACTATAGCCTAGAACATATGAGAAATACAAAGTAGAACTTGCAACAGTAAGAAGTAACACTTGACTGAACACAGGATGTGCTAGCTAATTTGTATGTGTGTGTACATCTGTGTGTGTGTATGTGTGTGTGCGCACGCACACATGACATCTCATTTCATCCTTATAACAATCCTGTGAAGTTCAGAGAGATTATGCCCAAAGAGCATAGAGAAAGAAAGACGCAGAAATGGGAATGCCCCACCCATCTGGCTTTAATCTTAATGTGCCATTACTTCTTATTGTACCCACTGTCTCTACAGTTCACTAAAAGAGGGAAAGGCCACCATAACCTAAGGATCCCTTTCTGCTTAAGATCTGTTTATTTTGCTTTCAACACATTCCACTCTTTCATTTGGGGCACAAATTTAAATTTAAGTTATGAATTCTGAGACTCATGAGAATTCAAAACAAGTATACAACGGGAACTCACAGGAGGAAAAAACACCCATCCAACATCGCATCTGCTGATTTGCAGTTTGCAAGTGCAACCCGCTGCCCTAAACAACCTTCTTGGCTAAGTAAGCACCTGCATTCCTATCCAGTGAATAACAAGGAGAGGAAAATGAGCAAGAGGCTTGAGCATGAAGAAAAGAAAAAAAAAATGTCTCTCAAACTAAATGAAGGAGAAATTTTAAAAATCCCCAAGACAAAAATAAAAAGCAAATAAATAAACAAAACCCAAATCTGACAATCTTCATCAATTTTCTTGTCTTCTTCCCTTTAGTCTATTTCCTGCTGTCACAAAGCATAGTGCAGAAAACGTTTATAGTTGATGTTGTGTACATCATTTTGTGAAACACCTTGAGGTTTCAGAAATCTAAGAAACAAATCACTGGGGTTGAAGAAGAGCGTGTGAGATCATGATAATTAAAACTCCTTTAGGATGAAAACTGAGTAATGGGGGCTATAAGAACTTGTGATGGAAATCTGTGGAGACAACAGTTGCCCACAAAACATAGGTTCCTGCAAGACACCAAGCCACAAAAATTACACCAAGCATCTTTCCAAGTTTGCTCACTAGAGGGCAGTGCTGCTAAATAGCTGTAGCCTCCAAGTGGGCGGGTAGAGGAAGGCTGGCTGGCTCCCCCAGCTGTTAGCATCCCAGCACAGGTCAGGCTGATGAATTGTAGCTTTCAGTTGTGGTGAGACCCTACCAGGTTGTAAGGAAAATCTGAGCAAATTTCTTCTCATATAGAGTGATTCTGGCACAATAAATAGACATACCACAAATTCTCCTGCTTCATCTCTGGAAATATAGGAATTTAAAAATGCATCTGTTGGTTAGTGAGAGGATGGAGTTGGATTAGCAAAATTGTTTTTGCCGATCTAGTGCATGTTATAGGCATATTTGAAAATTGTAAAAATTCATGAGACACATAATATAGTACAGTATCTTGTAGACATGAATCTACCCTCGGGGGCTGGCCAAGATATATTTTACAGAAGAAATGTATAGCTTGTAACATTCTATCTGGACAAACATAAGCATGACAGTGATTCAAGTCTGAAGAATAAGGTGTGTTCAAAAATATTCATTTTTGAAAAATGCTTTTGTGAGCCTTTCTTATTATGTAATAGCACAAATATCTTATGGATCACTGCCTACAAAAATATGTATATAAACTCTACCTCCTTTAAAGAGATTAAACTTAATTTCACATGTGTGAATTCGAATCTTGAGCAGTGACAAAAAAGTGCTTATGTGGCATTGGTGTTCCCTCTAAATTCTTCACACCACAAAATTCATCTTTTCTGTGAAGCCATATTTGAATGAATTTGGAAGAACTGTTTTCAGTCAAAATGAAAGTCCATTCTTGGACAAAATAGAATGCACTTATTTGCATTGAGTGATCCAAAAACTAAATTAAGAAAACAATTCCACTTATAATAGCATGAAAACCAATAAAATCTTTAGTATTTAACAAAAGAACGGTTAGATGGAAAACTCTATTACATTGTTGAAAGAAACTAAAGACAATCTAAATAAATAGAAAAATAATTCAAGTCCATGCTCTGGAAGATATTGTTAAGACCTTCCAAACTGGTTAAGATAGTAATGCTCCCTAAATTGATCTATAGATTCAACCCAGTGCTTATCAAAATCTCAACTGATTTTTTTTCAAAGATTGACGAAATTATCCTAAAATTTATATGGACATGCAAGGTACAAGAACAGCCAGAATAATGCTAAAAAAGAACTGAAAATTTCACACTTCCCAATTTTAAAACTTACACAAAGCTGCAATGATCAGTACTTGGTGGTGCCGGTGTAAATACAAATTTTCCAGATCAAGGGAACAGAATTGAGGGTCCAGAACTAAAACCATAAATTTATGATCAATTAATTTTTGACAAGCAATGAGTGATCCAAAAACTAAATTAAGAAAACAATTCCCCTTATAATAGCATGGAAACCAATAAAATCCTTAGTATTTAACAAAAGAACAGCTAGATGGAAAACTCTATTACATCGTTGAAAGAAACTGAAGACAACCTAAATAAATAGGAAAATAATTCAAAAACTTTGGTTGGGGGAAATGAATGCTTTCAAAAAGTGGTGCTGAGGGGCTGGGGTTGTGGCTCAGGGGTACAGCGCCCACCTAGCGCAGGTGAGGCACTGGGTTCGATCCTCAGCACCACATAAAAATAAAAATAAAGGTATTGTGTCTACCTACAACTAAAAAATATTTTAAAAAAAAGTGTTGCTGAGACAATTATAATCCACAGGAAAAAATAAATTTGGACACTTATACAAAAATCAATTTGAAATGGATCAAAAAAAAGTAAATATTCGAGCTACAGCTATAAAGCTCTTAGGAGAAAACATAGGTATTAATCTTAGTGACTCTGAATTAGTTAGTGACTTTTTACTTATGACAAGGGATAAAGAGAAAATATACATAAAATGGAATTCATCAAAATTAAAGTATTTTTGAGCTAGATGTGGAGGCATATGCCTATATTCCCTGCTACTCAGGATTCTAAGGCAGGAAGATCACAAGTTCAAGGCCAGCCATAGCAACTTAGTGAGACTCTGTCTCAAAATAAAAAGTAAAAAGGGCTGGGAGTATAGCTCTGTAGTAAAGTGCCTCTGGGCTCAATCCCTAGTCCTGGAAAATTAAGTAATCTTGTACTTCAAAAGGACTACCAAGAAAGTGGAAAAGACTACCCACAGCATGGGAGATAATATTCACACAACACATATCTGATAAAGATCTAGTATCTAAAATATACAAGCAACTCTAAATTATCAGCTATCAAAATACAAATAACACAATGTTTACACAGGCAAAGTTTTGAACAGATATTTCTCCAAAGAAGATACGCAAATTATCAGTCAGTAAGCATTGAGAAGATATTCAACATTTTTAGTTGTAAGGGAAATGTAAATCAAAACCACAGTGAGGTGCTACTTCATCACTATTGAGCTGCAAGTCACAGAGTTGGCACAGATGGAGAAACTAGAACCCTCATACATTGCTGGTGGGAATGTCAAAGGGACAGCTGCTTTACAAAAAAATTTGTCAGTTCCACAAAAACTCAAACCCAGCAATTCCATTCCTAGGTATATACTTAAGATGAGTGAAAATATGCATTCATACAAAAACTTAAATGCAAATATTCATAGGAATATTATTCACAGTAGTAAAAAGGTTAAAATCAATGGATGGACAAGAGGCTGATTTACATATTGGGTACTTGGAACCAATCCACACAACTGAAAGTAAACAACTCAGTGATTAGCCTTTTTAGCTTCTGTGACACTTTATGTAACTTCTCCTATTGAGTTTTCTTCAAACTGACCAGTTATCAATGTTTGAGGGACTTACGAAAAAGTGTTAATGTGTGTACTTATGTGTGTGTCCCGTATGAATGTAATTGGGTTTTTTTCTCTTAAATACATTTTTATATCCACTTTGTACCAAATACTTTGAAAATCTAATCCATTAATGTTATTACTATGTAGCCAACACCTAGAGACAAGTAGCCTTGAAAAAATTAAACAGTAAAATTCCCAGTGTGGCAAACAGTAGATATCCTCCAGTCCCACCACTTTTGTAGGGGACATATTTGTTAGTGATGAACAAGAAAACAAGCACAGAGGAGGGAACTTCTGGGACATGCTGAGCCCAGACGTATCTTTTTTCCTGTCTAAAGCTGGAGAGGTTTATAAAATTTCCATCCACCCAGCATTTGAACCAGTAATTTTGCAGAAGGCCTTTGCTGACTATGCAGGCATTGGGCAAGTCCCTCTTCATGCAGTTCTCTTTTTTACAGCCTTACAAAGTGACAGTGATCACCTGCAGCAAGTACAGCTGAAATCTAGCCAATGACCTCTTTCCAAATGCAGCCATTGCAAGCCTGACCTCAAGTCCTTCCTGATCAAAGAGGTTGCTGACCTGATGGAGTGAGAAACGCAGGAGCAAGTCAGAAGACGATGCTGCCCAGAGTAAGAGCAGGAAAGAAATGAGACCAAAGCCAGATAGAATCCCTCTCTTAGAATCCCTAGCCCAACCAAAGGTTGACGGCGTCATTTTTATTAAAGTATAACATACATACAGAAAAGTACACAAATTATAAGGGCATGGCTTCATGAACTTTCTCAAACTGAATACTCCCTCCATAATCACCATATTGATCCATAGATCATTTCCAATAGCCCCAATGCCTCTTTCTTCCTCATCTCAGTCATTAGTTCTCCCAAGGCAGCCATGGTCTGGTTTCTGCCATCATCAATCAGCTTTACCATCTTTCAAGCTTGAAAGAAATGCACATGCACAATGCACTCTTTTGTATCTGGCTTCTTTTGCTCAACACCGTATGTGTGAGATCCTCCATATTCTTCTGCATGGCAAGTTTTGTCATTGGTGTGAATATGTGATGGTCCCCATGGTCTTATTAGCACATTTCACATTTTAATTTATAATTCTTTAAATATTCTCTAGGCAGAATACAGCTCTGTACATTCACTTACTGGGTATGTTTCCTGTTATAAATCTGTTTATCATCATTTAGTCATTTGTCCCTGGGCTTGGGAGGTGTTAACATTATTTCTTCACAGGAACATTAGTTATGACAGGATAAACATCAGAATAATAGTCTGAATGTGTCATGATTCAAGTCTTTAAGAAATAAGTTCATTGCTTACCCAGGTCAGCCACTTTACTGTTCCTGGGCCCTAGAACCCTGAACTCCAAAGTTACCCTACTTTGGAGTTACTCCATTCCAGTCAGCAAGAAGATGCAACAAAAGAGAGAAGTATTCCCAGGAGGACATTTTAGGTTGGGCCCAGGAGTGAAGCACTTATTTCCACTGCCATTTGGTAAACTCAGCGAGGCTGACCTTGCTGCAGAGCTTCTGGGAAATATACCCAGCTGTGCATCAGGAGGAAGTGGATGACATAGACCTTGATGAGCAACTGTCATCTCCACCATCTATGAAAGCTGCATGCTCTGTGGTGACAGTGTGGACTCTCATTCATCTGATTATCACATCAAGAAAAGTGAAAAAGCAAGCATTTCTCCACTATGGCTACAAAAATGAGAACCTCAAGCATACAGCAGTCTTAAGGATTAAATTAGATAAATATATATGCAAGTTCCTGGCATATATATAGTAGGTTTAGAACACACATTATATTCCATTCATAATTTTGTCATATTTTTGATAAACTGCACTTTTATTTTCTTCCCATTTAAGTTTTGACATGTAAAAAAAATTCTTAATGAAGTTGTAAGCCATCTTTTACTTTGAGATATAGTTTGCAAGAGGTACAGGTTAGCACACCTCATTGTTGAGTAGGATATCCACTCTGTTCCTTCCAGTTTGTCTATGGTCTGAATTTTCATTTTTTTCTTTAACTCTCCGGTACTGCATGCTCTGAAATACCATCAAGACCTTTCCAAATGTCAAATTCAAGTGTGAAATAGGACAAGTATCTCTGCTACCAGCCTATTTTCAGTTAGTCTCTCCCTCTTTTTCTTTCTCCCCTTGAATCTTGTCCCCTACATCCCTTTCCTTCTTAATGCCTCCACCCTGTCAATGTTAGCCCTCAGCACAGAAGCTCAGTTGGGTGACAAACACTAATGACACATTAAAACAGTGACATCAAGCTTTAGTGGAGCAAAACAGTGACCTGGAGACTAGTTCAAATGCAGATTCCAAAAGTTCTGATTCAGAGTGAGTTAGTACCAAGTTTGCCTTTTAACAAGTACCCTGCATGATTTTAAAACAGCTAGTCCCACACTTTGAAAAAGTAGCTTAATTCTTTCCAAAGATATTTTTTCACAAGGTCTTTTAGTAGGAAAAAAAAAATAGCATCATTCTAGGCATCTGACAATGGGTGGGGAAGGTGTTTGTGCAAGTATGTCAGTTTCTTATGCCTGAGAAATTGCTTTTGTTCTTCTTTAGAGTTACCAGTGCTATAACCATCTTTTCTCTTTCTTTCTGTCTCTCAGCAAAAACTAAACACTCACTGGTCTGTGCCCTTATCCGAAATCAAACCAAGTGTCTTCCAATCATCCACTTCATGGGCTGTGTGATTTGGTGTCTTAGACTATTACTATAGGTCATGTTTCTACAAGGTGTTGTTTTTATACCCAGGGAGGAAAGTAGAAATAGCAATTTGTATTAGTTGTAAACATGCATTTCTCTGAAGGCTCCAACAACTTCATTCTTACTACTATTGAGTCCTCTAACAACTATTCTCATTTTAAAGTCTTTGTTTTATTATCTTTCATCTATAAGAAACGGAAGATTTAAAAATGCTACAGAGTCACTTATTTCTTGCATCACAAGGATTACACTTCCCAAACTTCCTTATTGGGGAAGTAGGTAAAACAGAAAACCTCCACAGTGAGTGTGACAATAGATGAGCCCCAGGACATGACAGGGCTGAGTTACCTACATGGTTCATTCCATCACCTGTGGCATTTCAGCCCAAGTGACTCTCATGTCAGGTATTATCCTACAGAGACCCAATCTTAAAAGAACTAAGGGGAAAAGGACAATAGTGAAAATAATGTTCCACCATGGAAAAGAATTCTTAGTGCTCTCAGACCTGTACTGTGGTACACTGCAGCAGAACTGAGGGCCACAGCGTTTGTGGTATAAATATTCTTCTAAGGGTCTCCTGAGACATCTATAACAGAATTGTTAGTGGCTCTCTTTGATCATCAAATGGAAAGCTGTCATAAATCAAGAAGATAAAAGATGCCTTTCATCCAGAAGACTGAGAAGTTCTTCACACATCTGGCCTGGAGAAGTTTCCATGGAGTGAGTGTAATTCAGATATCCTGCTGCAAAGTGGCTTGCAGGACCGCAGGTGACACGGGCCGGGTTGTCAAGGCACAGGGATTAATGACCAGATCGGAGAACTAACAGTCCAACCAGAGTGGTCATCACTCAGCCTGGCTGGCAGAAATCCCTTTGGGGCTATCTTTTGTCGCATATTGTTCTATTTATTCAATTAACTTTTTTTTTTCCCCTTAAAAGGAAAACTTTTGTTTCTCTCTCTCTTCCATTATTTTTTTAAAACTGTAATAATATAAAATTTGCCATCTTAGCCCTCATTAACTGTAGTGTTCATGGTATTAAAAACATCAATATTGCTGTACTTCCTCCTTTAGTTATTAAAAACTTAATTTAAGTTCATTTCTGTAACCTGAAATAAACTTATGCACTAGCCTAATAGAGAACCTCAACAGTAGTAAAAAATGGCACCATTGGATCTAGGTCCATCTGTTATCTTAGGACAAATAAACTCTTTCTTAAAATTTTGGTGGTGCTGGAGCTCAAACCCAGGACCGCATGTGTGCTAGGCAAGTGTTCTCCAACAGCTACACCCCAGATCTCACACAGGATCTTTTAAGTGACTCCCCCAACACATCCCTCCTAACACACACACTACACAACACAGTGCTTTCTGGAGTTCCAGAGGAATCTCAGACGATGTGGACTCCACTTTCCCTGTGCTCTATCATTGCCAAAAACTGTTGCCAACCCATCAAAACAAGGCAATGAGATTCACTTTTCCTATTACACAGTTCCCAGCAACTTAAGGTCCCTAATTTCCCAGAGAAACTTTCTGCACAACAGCCCCCTCTCATAAATCACTGGTGACAGTTGTCACACTGACTCCTCTGAAGCCAGAGTCTGTTGTTAGACCAAGCTTATATCTTTTTTTCTTTTTGGTACCAAGGATTGAACTCAGGGGTACTCAACCACTGAGCCACACCCCTAGCCCTATTTTTTGTGTGTGTTTTATGTAGAGATAGGGTCCTCACTGAGTTGCTTAGCACCTCGCCGTTGCTGAGGCTGGCCAAACCTATATCTTGACTCTCATTACTTAGTACTTTTTCTCTTCTGAAAATACCCACTTTAGGAGCCTGTGCTACAATGCCAGGCATTGCTATAGACATCCAGAGCCAAGGGAAGATAGCTTAGGCTCAAACTTGGATCTCCATTCCATTGTTCTTCCATAAGCTAGCAGTCTGTGGTCCACAGTTTATGTGCTTGTAGCAGTCCCCTTATCCAGAATTACAGCACATTGTCTATGTGGCTTAGTATTCAGAAGCTTTATTTGCTAGCCTTGGAAAAAAAAGACATCTTTAGATACTTCCACTTTTTAAATAAATGATGAGTTGAATAAACGATGACATTACATCATATAAACTCCAAAGTTCATAATCACTTCCCAAGTATCACCACTTGCCAAACTCCCATGACTACCAAACAAAAATTGTCATGATGGAGTAAGATACAGAAAATATACAATGATGTCTTATTCCTATAGCTATAGCAATAATTTTTTTAAAAGTCTTCTATTTGTTGACATAGGACTTTAAACTCAGTCTATGAACTTTCTATCATTTTATTCAGATGCGTACATCAACCCTCATCTGGGGGAGAGGGAAGTATCATCTCCTTCATGATTACAGATGAAAGGGTGTTGCTCAAAGGAGCCTGAGATGAAATGGTGAGGAAGCAGCAGAGCCAGGGGGAGAAGCACCATCTCCTGACTCTAAAAATATGGCTATGTCTCCGTGAGGAGCAAGGAGAGAGGCAAATCGGTCCTCAGATTACTTCACCTCTCTGTTCATCTTATCTCCCACTCATCCCCATTGGATTCCTTCCAACTTTTCCATTGCCCCAACTGCTATTTGTAGAGAGAGTGTGGGAAATTTCTGAGCATCACTGAGAAAGAACAAATTGGGAAGAATTACAACAAAGGCATGAGTGGGTTTTCCCCCAGGTCCTGTTGGATCTGACCAATAAGTCCTCCTTGCCAAAGACAAGCATTTTCAGACTTAAAGCAATGTGGCAGGTGAAAGGTCACACTGACACACAAATAACACTGACAAACAAATAACAGCTGCTGGAATCCATTCTTCAGCATCTTAAGGCTAGAAAGCTATAACCACCAAGTCACCAAATTCTTCTGACAGTTTTCTTTTCCTAATAATTCACTAGAAAACTTCAATTTATAGTGATAATAGGTCTGATAAAATGTCAAAAGCAACTTGGATGAATCTTCTCTGTTTCATATCAGAGGAGATATCTGTGGAATGAAGCAGCACCAACTATCTACACAGCAGACTGAAGATAAGTCAGACAATTTGACATCACTATTGATTTGGCTATTTAGAACCAGGGATTTTTCCTGGTGTTAGGCCTGACACTGACTCTTTGCTCAGCCAGCAATGTGGTAAACAACCACACATCACCAAAGTGATGTGAAAAATGTGACATTGACTTGCCATCTAATCCTGAACAACAGAGTAATCATGAGGGATTCTGTTTAAAGTCCCATAAATTACCTGAGAAATAAATGTAAATCACAGGTCAGTTATTAAATCTATAATATTTCTAAAAGAAATGATAAAATACTACTATTGTTTTAAAATGCTAAAACTATTATTGTAATAAAAAATGTGAAAACTAACAAAAAATTTTGGTTCTGATGATAAACTAACAAAATATCTTGGTGACAAAATGTTTTTCTTAAAAACTCACCTGGGCAAATATAAAAAATAATTGACATTGGAAATAATTGATATTGGCTGCACACAGTAATATATATTGACTTAAAATTAATAGAAAAATCCATTTATACCAAGAAAATTGAATTTTATGAAACTAATAAAACCAGTTCTATGCACCAATTACGTCACTTCTAAGTATCTTGTTACATAAAAACACTAAGTTCAAAAGATTACACATAGTATTTTACTTTTTGTATAGGATAAATAAAAAGAATAAGAAAATGTTTGTGCTTATAAGAAACACAGGAGCACTTAGGGAGGCTGAGACAGGAAAATCACGAGTTCAAAGCCAGCCTCAGCAACGGTGAGGTGCTAAGCAACTCAGTGAGACCCTGTCTCTACATAAAACACAAAATAGGGCTGGGGATGTGGCTCAGTGGTTGAGTATCCCTGAGTTCAATCTCCAGTACCAAAAGAAAGAAAGAAAAAAAAAGAGACACAGGAAAGATAAACCAGAAACTAAGAAAAACAGTTACCAATAGGAATGGGTGAGAATAGGCTAGAGGAGAGAGGAATTGGAGCGCAACTTTTCTGAAGATAACTTAATTTTTTGTTTTGACTATTATATCAGGTAAATGTTTTACATATTATATAAATAAAATTAAATCAGAAATGATGGGAAAGTTAAACTCTAACATTAAAATATAACCAGAAACATTTTATCCTAGCCATATATAATATACAATCACACCGAGAAAAATAATTCTTGCAATTAGAACATAGTACTGTGGATATATTCTGAAAACAAAAAGAACTGCAAAATAATCTTAAACTTTACTTAATAGGTTTGCTGTTATTTGTATTGCAATTCTGAATATATGATATATTGTAATTTGGAATAAATGAATAAATATAGTGACCCTGTTAAGAACCAGTAGTCTCACTGTAGGAAAAA